>BSBK01010235.1:0-169547 GCA_027943335.1 Chamaecyparis obtusa | reverse complement strand
GAGGGAGTAGGAAGGAAGAGAGAGAGGGTGGGGAAAGAGGAGAGGAAGATTTAGCAGTGAGGGAGAGGGAGAGGAGAGGGTCGGTGGGAGGGTTAGGGGAGAAGAGAGGGAAAGGAAGAGGATAGGGAGATAGAGTAGGAGGGAGACAGAGAGGGAGAGGGAGGGTGAGAGAGGTAGAGGGAGGGTGGGGGGAGAGGAGAGGAAGATGAAGTAGGAGGGGAGAGGGTGGGTGGGTCCAGGGTGAAGGAGAGGGAGGGAGAGGGAGGGTGGGTGGGGGGTGAGGGAGAGCAAGGGAGGGTGAAGGGAGTAGGAGAGGGAGGGAAGAGGAGAGGGAGGTGGTGTGTGGGGGTGAGGGAGGGTGGGGGGAGAGGGAGAGGATAGGGAGAGGAGAGGTAGATGGAGTAGTAGGGAGAGGGAGAGAGAGGGAAAGAGGGAGAGGAGGGGGAAAGGGGGAGAGAGGGAGAGAGAGGGGGAGAGGTTGAAGTAGAGGGAAAGGGGGAGGGAGACAGAGACATAGATGGAGATAGAGGGAGAGGGAGATGGAATAGGAGTGAGAGAAAGGTTGGAGGGAGAGGGAGGGAGAGGGAGAGGGAGAGGGAGATGGAGCAAGAGGGAGAGGGAGAGGAGAGTGGGGAGGGAGAGAGGGAGAAGAGAGGGAGAGGAGAGAGATGGTGGGGGGAGAGGAAGGAAGGAAGAGGGGGAGGAGAGGGGGAGGAGAGTGAGGAGGGAGAGAGGGAGAGGAAGATGAAGAGGGAGAGGAGAGTGAGAGTGGGGGGAGAGGGAGTAAGAGAGAGGGGCAGGAGAGGGAGAGGAAGAGGGAGAGGGAGTGGGAGGGAGAGAGGCAGTGGGAGAGAGAGGGAGAGGGAGATGAAGTAGGAGGGAGAGAGATAGAGGGGGAGATTTGGGGGGGGAGAGAGAGAGAGATGAGAGAGAGAGAGAGAGAGATGAGAGAGAGAGATGGAGAGTGAGAGAGAGAGAGAGAGAGGAGAGAGAGGAGAGAGAGGAGGAGAGAGGGAGAGAGGTTGAGAGATAGAGTGAGAGAGAGGGTGAGAGAGAGTGAGAGAGGGGTGGTGGTTAGAGAGAGGGGCATGGAGAGAATGTGGGAGAGGGAGAAGGAGAGGGAGGGAGAGGGGAGGGAGGGAGAGTGAGGGAGGGAAAGGTGGGGAAGGGAGAGGGAGAGAGGGAGGGAAAGGGAGAAGGAGGGAGAGGGAGATGGAGAGGAAGGGGGAGAGAAGATGGGAGAGGGAGAGGGAGAGGGAGGGAGGTGGGAGGATGAGGGAGGGAGGGGAGCATGAGGCTGGGGAGGGAGGAGTGAGAGGGAGAGGCAGGAGGGAGGGAGGGGGAGGGAGAGAGGGAGAGGGAGAGGAAGGGGGAGAGGTTGGGATAGGGAGGGAGAGGGAGGGAGAGGGATGGATGTAGAGGGAGAGGGGGAGTGGAGGGAGGGAGGGAGAGAGAGAGAGAGAGAGAGAGAGAGAGAGAGAGAGATGAGAGAGAGAGAGAGAGAGAGAGAGCAGGGTGGATTAATGTCCACTTCTTTTGTATCAAAATGTTACCTTTCCCTTAGATTTAATCCTCGTATTATTGGTGTTAATGTTATGTTTCAACTTAGGTTTGATCCTTATATGATATCTAGTTCATGCCCTCCTTCTGAGTTTGCAATATTCTTAAATACAAATTTGTAAAATAATTTGACATATTTGAATTTTTTTGTAAAAATGGGTTGGTTGAATTCTCATATTTATATATTATTTTCTATTTTTAGATTTATTTAGTATGAAAAAATTTAATATTAACTTCCTTTCTCTTCTAGAATAATTTTATATTTTTGAGTTTTTTAAGAGTTTATTTTTTGTTTAAGTCTATTTTTTATGATGATACTTAGGTGTCACCCCTTATAACCAAACTAACAACCAAAATTTAATTGTACACTAATAGAAAATCAGCATAAAAAACTACTAGAGTTAAATAGTAGATTGAAAGCTAGACCTGACAACACGGTAGTCCAACAACATATCTATAGCTAAAACTAAAAGAAAATTATTAGTAACAAAATGTTCACCTTGGAACATAGTTCAATAAACCAGTTGCAATACTTGGGAGTATATTAAGAATGACAAAAAAAATCATACTGTAACATAGTGCAGGTTTATAATAAAAAATGAAAGACATGACAAAAAGTCCATGTGGGCAATTAACAACATTAACAATATTTTTCCAAAGAAAGATACACATGACCAACATATGGAGCACATTAATTTAGAGTCCTTTGTTAGTAAATTGAACAATTAGTTGTAGTTTCCTTCATTCTTGACATCCTTCCTAGAACCTTTCTCTACACATGAGGCATAAGGAAATTTCTAGATTATGTGGTACACAGAGGCTGAACCTTGAAATGCTTCACATCTTCCTTTGTAGGTAGAGAACCTTGGTCCTCAACCTACCCAACTTAGTCTTCAATGTCATCAAATCAGTAGTTATTGTTTGATATTTAGTGTAGTTTCCTTTAACAATAGTTATGTTAACATTCTCCTCTTTTGGTAGTATATCCCTAGTTAATTCTACGGGCTATATTTTCATATTGCCAGAAATATGGGTGGAGATATTATAACTAGAATTATTTAAGCTCCTATTTTTATTTGTTTCATCATCTTTTCTAACAACATTTGTCTCCTCTCACCCTTCTCAAATTTGCACAAAGGCCCACCCAACTTTCAAAAGAATAGAATTGAATGCAATTAGGGAAATATGTTATAAAAACATTAGTGGTTTTAAAGAGAAGTTTAATCCTCACATATCATCTTGGACATAATCATTTATGTATCCCTTCACAATACTATCTCATGTGGACAAAAAATTACAATACACAAAGGCCTTTTAGGATGGATTTCCATAGTATACGATATCCACACCTTTTTAATAAATAAAGGTATTCATTAATTATGCATCTACTATGGTCACTATGAAATGATGTAATCACATCATTATGGGACCCTTCTTAAGGTTCATATGGCTCCTACAACCTATCGCTCACCATGCACTCAACTTGATATTACTAATTGTGACATGACCACCCATATCCCTTCAGCTAGTCCATATCACTAAGCCTTGTTTCCATGTCACCCACTTCTTATTCAAACTCATTTTCAAAAAAAAAAATCCTATCTCAATCCTTCAAAATAAATGGCTCTAAAATCTAATGTCCAAAATATGGTTGTGCATAACAGAATTTGTAACAACCAAAACTAAAGTGCATTCATCAATGTTGGTAATTGATTTATCCTCCCTTAGAATATTCTGAACATGATTTGGAAGGAATTATTTCTTCCTCCAACATATCAAGTCTTCAGTATGATAGTCCAACGAAGCCATAAACATCTACAACCATATTACCTTCTCTAAAGACATGAATTTCAAAAAAAAAAAGCTAAAAAGAAGTTTGTCGATATCTCTCACAATCCCTTCACTAGACTAGTTGATCCTAATCCTACATCAATAATGAGTTTAGAATCACCTTTTATAAGTAGAACCCTAATCCCAGTTGAAAGGGAAATTTAAGACCCCCTAATAGAGCTATCTCTTCAATTTGATTACTCATTTTTTCTCAAGGTCACCACTATAGCTGCCACCATCTCACAAAAGCATGTACTTATAACTCCCTCCACTATACCATTGTTGTGGGACCAAGTTGTAGCACCATCAAAATTTATTTTGAAATATCCACATATAGGGAGGATCCATTTAGTATTTATCATCCTCAATATTTTTTAACAATTAAACCTAGCCAAAGAGCTAGATAGAACTTGATTCTTATCAACTTCACATCATATAGCTAAGTAGAAGGAAAGGAAGGGAAAGGACAGGTAGTAACTTAAAGATTTCTCAACTCCACAAAAAATATTATGGTTTCTCTCCTTCTAAGTGCTCCAACCAAGATGAGAGGGAACTACTTCCATAATTCTCTAATAAGAGGGTTATGACAAGTCCCCAACCAATTCGTAGATAATTATTGAACATATATATTCATACCCCAGGGAATTTCAAGCGTCTACAACACTATACTCCATAGGGCTTGTGTATAATTACAATGGATTAGCAAGTGAGGGATATTTTCCTCCTCATGTTTGGATAGCATACAACAATTACAAATCTAAAATTCATGCTTAATAAGATTATCTTGTTTGAGTATGTTTTTATTCATTGATGTCCACCAAAAGAAATTGATTTTGAGAATAACCTAGGGGTTCCAAACTTTTTTCCAAAATCCAATGTTGTTGTCTTCCTTTAGAAGTAAATAGTAAATAGTTTTGATACTAGGATGGGGGATTTCCCTTCCTCTAGTAGGGTTACCCTTTGAGGGGTTTTAGTACTCTTCTCCCCCTGCATAGTCTTATTATAGGTTTCCATCAACTTTAGAAGCCCTTCAATGAGGGGGTACCCATCACTTTCTGCCTCTAGGCCTTCCATGCTAGATTTACCAACTATAGTTGTACCCTCCATGGTGGATGTGAATATTGCCATTTCAGAGGTTTTTATTAGAAGGCTCTACATTCAGCTATCAAATATATCAGTTTAATATTTTCTTTTTTAATAGACTATAGTATTTTCATAAACCAACACCTAGGTTTATTTGTGCAATTTGGATTGCAAGGTAATAAAATTAGCGAGATTATTATTAACAAAAACATTCACACAAAGTGAGAAAAAAATAAGAATGATTTTTCCTTTCTCACATCATTTATAGAAACATAAGACCAAATCTTCTTCTATTCCACCTAAAACAATCCTTATCCCAAAAATCAAGTGGGAGTCTTAACAAGTGAACCTACACTAGCATTATCTTATTTAAGTCTGATGTAGGATCCAAACCTAGTTTCAACTTATAGAGTAAGAGGGCACTAGATCTCCCTTTATAGTAAATTTGAACATGAAGAGAGCACAAAACATGGTTCTTATTGTGACACATCCTTTCATCTTCCACTCTAGTGACACCTTTTTTTTCCATATCTATTATCGGTCTAAAGGAAAAAAAAACTTTCCAACTAACTACTTTTTTATTTATTGAAGAAACAATGCAATCCACCACCAAGTTAGACAACACAATTGCAATTCCTTCCTTCATTTGTAAGTGCTCAAGAAATAAATCACATTTCACATTTTTTGGTTATCACCAACAAGCGCATATTCACCCATTGGGCTCAAGAGTCTCCTTCTTTGAATGCACATTTTATGACTTTTTGGAGTCCTTAACATTTTTTTTGTTGCATCTTGGATGAGATTCAATGACATCTACAAAATGTCTATCTACCATCTTAAAATTTAATGGTTAAGCTATTATACATGTTAGAAAGTGAATATTTAGTGAAAAATATTGATTCCAATGTGAAAGTTGGCCAGAAAGTGTAACCTAGTATTATGGGATCACCCATTGTATTTTAATTATTTTGATCTACTTTTTCTTTAATTTTTCTCTGCTCTTTCACACTCACTATTTATTATTTATGTGTGAAGCATGTTTTAGTATTTGACATATCCTATCTATATTTTTGCATCAAGAGTGAGTTTATGTGAGTTTGTATATGTGGCTATCATAATTGGTTATGTAAAATGTGTTTCTAGTTTTGATACTCATAAAATTTGATTGGAATGAGTTTCAAACAATTTGCATTCACTAACTTGTATGAAGTGTATTTATAGTTCTACTAAGTCCACTTAATGTTTTTATGTTCTACATTGGTATTCACAAAATGTGTATGAAGAGTGTTTTGAACTTTTGAATTCAATCCACTAATATATAATTGTGTGAAGCATGATTTTATTATATTAGCATGGGAAGGGACCAAACCCATTATAACATAGTCATCAAATAAAAAGGGATGAATCTCACAAGGTGTGAGATTTATAATACACATGGCTAGAATCTTTAAGGCTTTTGACCAAAGCACAAGACCAATAGAAAATAAGGGTCTTGGCCCTAAAAAAGAACCTTCACTTGTGTAACACATGAAAGAGAAATAGGAGGAGAAGGACCTTTCCTCCTCTGATGAATCATGGTCCAAGAAATGCTATCATCATGGGCTCTAATATCATGGGAAACAAGCAATGACTCCACCATAGTGTAATCATCAAAAACTTTATAAGGGACAATAAGAGGTTTGATCATAATAATAGTAATAAACTATGGGAAAAGAGTAGGTCAAAGATGAAGCCACTAGGATATTAAGAAATAGGCATGTGGCAAGAGTTGGGTGTATTGTAGGATTATTTGTAGTTGTGGCCATCAAACAAAAATTATTGTAATTACACTAAGATAAATATAGCACTCCATGGCCATGTTGGGAGTGTTTAGGAAAAAGGTATCATTTGAAGTGTTAGAAAATTTATTCATAAGTGACCATTCTTTCACCAAGTGGCATAACCCTTTGAATACCCAAGAGAGAAATATAAAGTTAAGTGACCATTAGCAAATAAAAAATGATATGTAAAAGGAAGACCCTCATAATCCAATAATTATGATCAAGGTTGATCACATTGTCATGAAAAGGTTTGGAGATGTTTATATCAGCCAAGATGTGAGTGGAGGTGGTATGCCCAATATGTGAAGTAGAGTCATTAACCTTAAGGAAGAGACCAACTAAGATGATTATGTCTTCAAAACAAGTATCCTCCCAAAGTTGGAGACAAAGATTAGATATTTTGTTCGAGACCAATCACACATGTAGTGGTTCTAAGAGGGGGTTAAAGGAATGAGACCAAGGCTTCATTAAAATAAAGTGTTCCTCTCAAGCCCAATGATTCTTAAATACCAAATCTTTTAGCCTTTTATCATCATAAAGTATAAGAACCTAAGTGGTGTATAATTTTATGACTGGTTAGCACCTACCTTAGTGTGTTATCATTATAGATTTCATATTAGAACTTAATAATTACACTTAATGCACACCTAAATTTGAGCTATAGGACGTCTAATCCATTCAAACTTTCTCAAAATTGAGGTAGGCTATTATTTCTAAGTGGGTTCCTCTATTTTACCTCCAATCAAATAATTCATCTCACCTCCTAGGACCTATTTAACTATTTTTTATCTTAGTATTATGTTTTGACCTTGTATTGAGTTGTTTTTATGAATCTTGCACCCATTGATTGTTCGGGACATACAAACAAAATTTGGGAATGTTTAGGGTGGGGTAGAATGACATTGACATTATATCTTAGGTACATAACACCAATGGAATTGTGTGCCCATATTTGAATTGGGTCCATGTCTTGAGGTTTTTCATAGGAAATTTAGATTTATGGTTGGCCTACTCAGCTCTATCTCCTGATTTTGTATAAAGGAAACCCTCAAAATTATTTTTGGCTACATGAAAGAAATTGAAAGGTGGAAGTATCAATTTGAAAACATCCCATGAAGTGAAGGATTAAAAATTAAATTTTCAACAACTATTCTATCAAGCATCCAAATCTTTTCCAAGCATTCAAGTATTTAAAATCTTTTCAACACTATGGACACACCAAATGATCATGATGATGGCTAGGAGATCAAAATCTAATGATTGGCTTGTACTCTTCCTCTTAGGATTGGGTATGGTTTCTTTTTATCTTTAGATCTATAATTTTGAGATTTATATCTATGTTATTTGCATACATTCAGTTACACATTGATTGTATTTTCATACTAGGGTTTACTATATCACACTTAGGGTAGATCTTAACACTCCATTTCTACATTTATGTATTCTAGCTCATAGTAATTTAGACATACTCTAGATCCACGAGTACTGTACTGCACACTTTATTTTTGTCACAATTGGCTATCCATGGAAGAGAAAATCACCAAAATAGGCGGTTGATGAAGGCAAACCCCTTATAGCCACCCACACTCAAAAATATCATATTTATAGGTGCAAAAGATCTCAAATTTGGTTGTTTGAGCATCAAAGCCATCTTGGAATAGAGACAATATATTTCCATCTTCTCCTAGCATAAAAACCATGGTACATATCACCATTGGTATTTTTTCCATGCCAAAAAGCAATGAAATTTTATGTGTAGAGAGTTACAAGTCTCGAGATCTCTGATTTGTAGTTACAAGTCATTTTAGACTTTCGACGGTTGAGAATTCAAATATGAAGTTTTATTTTCCTTATTTTTCTTTAAGGTGCATTCAAATCTTTCCCCTTTCCATTTTCATTAGTTTTCCAGATTAGATTAGCTCTTATTTATTGATATCTTTCCACTCTTTCTCATTTTTTTTAAGCAATAAAGGAATAGAAACCCTATTGTTTGGATTATGGAAAGTTGAGTACTAAGAGGAGAGGGGTGAATCAGTAACCTTAAAAAAAATTTCAATTGAATCCTTGTAGATATGAAATTCATTAACCAATAGTATCATTTGCATTCACCATACATTCAATAGTATAATTGAAATGTAAATACTTGTAAACTAATCAAATATGGAAACATGAAACTTCACACACATAACATATGTATTTTGGTATCGCAAAAACCCTTGTTAGAAGGTAAAAACTATGGTGGGGATGGAACCCACAAAACTTCACTACTGTAGTAAATAAAGTTATCGGTTAAGGCTACAAAGATTGATCACTTCTGGTGATCTTACCCTGTTAGGAGTAACAAAATGATCAGCTAGATCTACCCGGTTAGAGGATTTTAGTCTACTATGTTAATAGATTTTACAAAATACTATTAAGTCTACTCTGTTAGGAGATTTAAGTCTGCTACAATTGCTAGAGAGTAATAGTGAAGATTGATCTTTTTGAAAATAACTTACATTGCTGATATCAGATCCATTAAGTAAAATAATGAAATCACCTTGTTGTGATGAATATATCCTTTTGTACTACTTGGTAGCCTTTTAACAATTTTTGATAAACTGAATAATCTATCAAAATCCTTTCAACATAACCCTGTCAGATCTTTAGATGTCTCCCAATGGCAACTACTTCATGTGTGATACTACTTTAAAATGACATCTTTTAAATTCTTATATAAAAATGATTTGACCTAATTAGGGTTATGACACTATATAGATAAACTAAGACCAACGGCTCACATGATTAACCTTGATCATCTTTACATAGGAATCACTAGTCATTAAATGATTACATTTGTATTAAATATTCACCTAGATCTTGGTAAACCATTTTCTATCTCAGCAAAAACTTATTCACCTTGAACTATATGTCATTCCAAACTTTTATGTGAACTTTGGATTACTCAGTAAATGTTGTATCTCTGCCTTAGTAAATTACTGACGCTCAATAATCCTATGTTCTCGGTGACTATTATACTTGATAATCTTTGTTCTCAGTGATTATGCTTTGTGTGTTGACCGAATGAACTTGTTTTCTTTTTTTACTAGCTATATGAATGATACTAATGACAACTCTTAATGTACTTAGGAGTATCATTCTCCCCCTTTGTAATTTGTATCAAAAACATATATGTGTATGCCGACTACAAAAATTTGAACTAGAAAAAAAAATTGTAAACCAATAATGTATGAATTGTGTGAACTCCCCCTTTGAATATTCTCCCAGTGTAAAGTACATACAATATATATATATATATATATATATATATATATATATATATATATATATATATATATATATATATATATATATATATATATATATATATATATATATATATATATATATATATATATATATATATATATATATATATATATATATTTCCCCCTTTTCTGAAAGTAATGCAAAAAGTGTACTTAAAATTTGTCAAATATATTCTGATGGGATTTTTTGAGACTGGCAAAGAATTTTTCCCATTCCTCTTTGAGATTTTCTAGAAAAATCTTCTCTAAGTTGACTTGTGCATACATATCAAAAAAAATTTCTATAATGGATATATCAGGGGTGGAAACCAATTCCTTTTCCTTTTTCGCATGTTTCTACATCACCTTTAGGTGGGGTAGTAACTTGGCCTATAAATTAGTTACCTGTTCTCTTATTTTATCCTCTTCATTCCTTAATTCTAGTCTTAACTACTGAATTTGTGTAACTTTTGCATAATGCTCATAAAATGCATTTGACTCAATTGTTAGACTATTTTCACTATCCTTTAAGTCTCCATCTAGTTTCTTAATCTTTTCACTAATATTGATAGTGAAAGAGTCTATAGTGCATAGTTTTTGCAAAATTCTAATAAGCTGATAAAGGATGCTCCCCTTAATACCACAAACACATAACAAAAATATAGAAACAACTACAATTTGCAAGAACAAAAAATGGGCTTCTTATTATCTCCACAAATGTGGAATTACAAATTCTAGAATTAAAATATGCAAAGCCACATGGGCATTTTCCCTTACAATATTTTGTAGGCCAAAGTCTCAAATCATTACCTAGATCTACTACCCAAAAATGCCCTAGACAACACTACGGGCCTTTCTTATATAGGAAATTTACATTGCCCAAGAAGGTTCCAGAAATTTAGCCCTTAAGGCTGACCAACCTAAGAATTATTTTATTTTTCAATTTATTACATCAAAGTCGGCTCAAAACAACTTTTGAAACCCAAACATAAATTTTTAAAGAGATTTATTTTTTGCCATTTGAGGTGGCCCAACTTTCGGAGACCATAAGTCATCACCATTGACCTGATTGACTATTATGACCACATTTTGAAAAGGGGACGAGGTTCTCTACATTTAGTAACTTGCACAAGCTCCAATCAGCCGAAGTTTCAACCTCATCCAAGGCCTCTAAAGCCTTCAAAATTGAGTTCAAAGTTTCTGTACCCTACTACCAATATCAAAAATTTTCAATATCTTTAAAACTAGCATTGATCTATTAATGAAACTTTACTGGTAGGTTGATACAACCAAAATGAACCTCTAGGAAATAAAATAGACCATTCTAAGCTCTAACGGAAACTTACTAAAAATAGTAAATTTCCAAAAATAGTAGCTCTGCACAAGATAGCCCTTATTAAAAAGAAACCAAAAATATTTTTGGGTGATGCAAGATTTCTCTTACACTGAGGATGCTCCTTCATCAAACACCTAGGGTAATTTGAGAAGTGACCCTGTCACGTCTCAAGTGTGAAGAGGAAAACCAAGATGGTTAACCTCCTCTCTTGTCAGCCATGATGAATCTTCAATAGGTCATCCTATCCATTTGACCAAATAATCTTCATATGTCCCATTCCTTGTGCTTCTACCAACATGACTATCCAATATATCCTTAATCTCCTTGATAGCTGAACTAGTTGCTAGAATAATCCACTGTGCTTTTGTGATCTCGTCTTCAAAACCAACTGGTGGAAATGAATTCTGCAAATAGAAAAAGATACATACAAGAAGTGAACAAAACTTAAAAGTGTTGGTCTTAGCAACATGAATAATCCTCATATTTTCTTCAAGTTTCTTCAACATTATCTCGGTGAGGTCTAGTTGTAAGCCTTTCTTGACAACCTTGTATGCAATATCGACTACTCCACATGGGACACTATTGGACCTTCTTGATTGAAAAATCTTTTAAGCAATAATATAGGCTCCAAATCTAGTTTCTGGATGGTGATTATGTTTATCTTCATGCCTCTGTCATCCCACTCGGCTCCTGTTAATTTCTCATTCTTTATTCTTGGTGGGTGTCTTAGGGATTTTTCCTTATCATTATTTGGGTAACTGATAACCATGTGGATAACATCTTTAGTGAGTTTAAAATCGGTTCATCCAACCACATCTTGCTCTCATGAACTCGGCTTAGTACAACCCTAATCTACTCTGTCTTAAAGTCCTTCGAGAAATGAAGGAAATTAGTCAGAGCTTTGACTTCTAGGTGGGTTTGTTCATCTTTCAGCTTTTCATCCTGGCATATCTCATGGTATGTAGATTGAAGCTCAAAATCTCTAATTTTTCTTATCTTGCAGTGAATATATGATCCTATATCTTGAACCAACAAAACCCTAGGCATATAATTAAAAATGTTCCTTTATCATCAATTTTTTATGCAATCTTAGGATGTAATTTGTATCTAGGTTCTTCATAGGTTGCTGACTTGATCAATGTGACCTTCTTGTCACTATCGGTCTTGGATTTCACATACTAGGATGAGGATGTAATTATTTCAACAGATTTAGGGCTTCACAACAACTGAAAGAAAATAACTCACTTCGCTTAGAACTTACTTGAAATGGTATCAAACACCTTTTGATGTGCTTGAATATATGTGAAGTGCTTGAAAAACTCTTTTGTCAAATTCTCTTGAATCGCTCTGGTTCATTATGTGGAGAAATGATTTACCTCGATGCTTATTTATACATAAAAATCCTTTTCTCACTCAAATTTTTGCAATAAATACTTCACCTACCACAACTTAGTTAATACAAAGATGTTCAGTTATCTCTTTTCAAACTTTAGCTCGGTTAACACTAATTTGGCTCGATTGATCTTCAACTCAGTTAACCTTAATACTTTCACTGACTAACAAACTTTCACTCAATCACGTTTTTATCGACTATACACATTTCATGCTCAAAAAAAATAACTACCTAGTGCATCTTATTTCATGTTAATTTGGTATTCAAGCAGTATATTTAAGGAACTATTGTAAAATATAACCGATTAAAATTTAGTTCCATACTTGATTTGTGTAGGTGGAGGTGATAGGATCACCTAATCCAAAAGATGAGGTGTCACTGACTGTTGTTCTTGTTCCAACATTGTCTATTGTTTCTCTTCTCCACATTTGGTTCCTTATCCTCATGATTCCTTCAATGGTGTTCTCCTTTGTATCAATATTCAGTTCTGGTGCTCGGTCTCTATATTCTTTACTTAAATGACCGACTTTATGATAGTGTAGACATGTCATTCTAGAATTTTTTGAACTACAAGATCTTCCTCTCCAGTGCATTCTCATGCAATTGGCTGCAATATGACCATATCTACCACATGATGTACAACTATTCCAAGTGTTGTAATCCCAAGTATATGCAAAGTGACTTCTCGATTGATATGTCTTGTTTTGTCCTTTCAGTTTCCCAACTTGCTTCATCTTTATCCTTCATTCCTATGATATATGTCCATGCATGTTTCAAGTATGATAGTGCTTTTCCATGTGGTGTTTCTTAGGTGACTTATTTAACTTTGATCTAGATTCATGTGCTTGATTTCCATACTTATTACAGTTATAAAAATAACCATCAAATCTAGGAGTAGGTTTCAAAATACCTTTTGCTTTTCTTTTGTAAACATTTGATGTGTGCCCTAGTTTCTCACAATGATAGCATGAGAGCTTCTTTGGCCTCAGATTTGCATAGGAAATCTTTTGTTCAACTTGTTTTGATGACTCTCCCTTCTTGGTATAACCTAAACCAGTAGTGTTGTCAAGTCTTCTTTGACTATTTAGAAATTCATCTATCCTTTTGGTACTTTCCTCAACTTTCTTGATCATCTCATTATGTTGTTGTTGAATCTTCACTTCATTCTTCAGTCTTTAATTCTTATTATGTTTTTTTTTTTTCAATAGCTAAATTCATTTCTTGTTCATCATGTCTTGTATTGTTCATGACATCAATCACTCTTACCATTTGCGTCTCTTGTCCAATTTGCAGTGCTTTCACTTGTTTAGTAAGATGTTGATTCTTTTCAGATAGATCTGACATGGTTCCTTCAGATGCATCAGATATAATTCTAGATCTAGATCCTTCAAATAATTATTCTATCTCCTCTTCCTAATAATCAGTCTCATTGTGCCGAAATGCCAATTCCTTCCTTTTGACTAGTAAATCTCTCAAATTTTCTTTGGCTTCCTTAAATTATTTTGTGATAATCTGCATCTTGAATTTCTCAATTTCAATAGTCTTATCTAGCTTATACCTTTCCATCCTTAAGACCTTTTCTCTTCAGTGATTAAACTTCCTCAACAAGAGAACTAGCTCCGATACCAATTGTTGGGATTATGGAAAGGTGAGTACTGAGAGGGGAGGAGTGAATCAGTACCCTTAAAAAAAAAATTAATTGAATCCTTGTAGATATGAAATTCATTAACTGACTATATCATTTTCATTCACCATACATTCAATAGCATAACTGAAATGTAAATACTTGTAAAATGATCAAATATGCAAATATGAAACTTCATACACATAATACATGTATTTTGGTATTGCAGAAACCCTTGTTAGAAGGTAAAAACTGTGATGGGGATGGAACCCACAAAGCTTCACTAGTACAGTAAATAAAGTTGTCAGTTAAGGCTAAAAAGATTGATCACTTCTAGTGATCTTACCCTATTAGGAGTAACAAAAAGATCAGGTAGATCTACCTGGTTAGAGGATTTTAGAAACACTATTCAAGTGTGCACTCGATAAAGATATTTTACAAAAGATTTTTAAGTCTACTCTATTAGGAGATTTAAGTCTACTACAATTGCTAGAGAGTAACAATGATGATTGATTTTTTGAAAACAACTTACATTGTTGATATCAGATCCATTAAGTAAAATAATAAAATCACCTTATTGTGATGAATATATCCTTATGTACTGCTTGATATCCTTTTAATTGTTTCTGATAAACTAAATAATCTTTCAAAATCCTTTGAACATAACCCTGTTAGATCTTCAGATGTCTCCCAATGGTGGCTACTTCATGTGTGATACTAATTCAAAATGACATCTTTACAATTCTTATATCAAAATGATTTGACCTAATTAGGGTTGTGACATAATATAAGTAACCTAAGATCAATGACTCAAATGATTAACCTAGATCATCTTTACATAGGAATCACCAGTCATTAAATGATTACATCTGTATTAAATATTCACCTTGATCTTGGTAAACCATTTTCTAGCTCCGTAAAAAGTTGTTCACCTTGAACTATATGTCATTACAAACTTTTATGTGAACTCTAGATTACTCAGTAAATGTCATGTCTCTACCTCAGTAAATTACTAATGCTCAATAATCATGTGTGCTCGGTGACTACTGTACTCGATAATCTCTGTACTTGGTGGTTATTCTCTGTGTGTTGACTGACTAAACTTATTTTCTCTATTTACCGACTATATGACTGATACTAATGAAAAATCTTAATGTACTTAGGAGTAAGACCTATTTGTGAAAATATTGCATTACCATCCTTTCCATCAAAGAGTATTGATCTGATTTTTCTTGAGGTGGTTTCATATTACAATGTGTGTTATGAATTGAGAAATAGCCCCTCTTATATTGCTTACCATTTTATATATCACAAGCCCGAGAAGAGGAAAATGATGAAATGAAGATGCCTTTTGTACAAGGGTAGATTTTGATAGATCCAACAAAAATATGGGTAGCTAAGACCCAACTATACAAATCAAGAGGAGAAGGACAAAGGTTGGAGAACCTTTACACCAATATTTTGCACTAGTAAAAATCCTCATTTTCAACAACCTCTACACCATAAAAAAGCACCAGGGAGGGTTTGGCATAGGGGAGAGGATGTGTCACTCACTAGGAATTAACAAGACTACACCTTGTAGCTTGGGTAAATTTTTTTTGAGTAACAATACTTCCACTTGGGCCAGAAACATGGTGACCTAGGGTAGCACCAATATAATTACCAATGGAAGAGGTTAAAAATTGAAGCAAGTTGGAACCCACACTATATGGTCATGAAATAAATCCACTCACACTAGAAATAGGACCCCCATTTCCTCAAAAATTGTACCTGAAGGGCATGCCATAATAAAAAGACTAAGAGAAAACTTACTGTGTGAGACAACAAGGGACCAACCAGAGTTGTTACATCAACACTACAAATTGTAGCATTGACGAATATGGGATCAATGTCGGTGAGGAAGGGAATAATCCTTGTAACTATTGGAAGCACTATCAAAAAGTGGCCAATGGGCAAGAGTGGAGACATCTCAAAAAAATATTTATATGTGAAACATATTTGTAATAAGCATCTATTTCTGTTTTGCATTTTAAACTTTTATATTTGTTTTATTGTGTGTTTGTGGTATCTTTTAAACTTTTGTGAGCAGTATATTTTTTATTTTTTTATTCAATTCACCTAATTATTTTGATTATTCATAAAATTTGTATGGATAAAGTTTTGAGGTTTTTTATTTATGATTTTTCATGAACAAGGATTTAGACTTCATCTACTTTTATGATTAAATAAATTGTATGAAGTGAAATTTAAGTATCCAATTCACTCATTATTTTAAATTCATGGGCTCCATACGGAGTTTTGAAATTTTGTGAGAATTATAGTTTTCTACAAAATGGAAATGCATGAACATTTTTGTGAAGTGTGTGTTTCAACCTTGATATTCACTTAGACATGGTCACCTACTATTTAGATTTAACTTTGTATTTATTTTATTCACAAACTTTATATCATGATTTTGTACTAACTTTGCTGTTATTATTTGAATTTTCTTTAAATGGAATTTATTTTAAATCTTTGTACTATGGAGTGTGTTTTTAACTTTTGCAACTTTTGTATTAATAAATTTTAATATAAAGTATTTTTTTAACTTTTGTATTCAAAAATTTTGCATGAATTGTGTTTTTAGTTTTTGCATTGAATTTGTGTGTTTGTATGCGAGCTTTGGCATTCAAATTTTTTTTTGAATTTTGTTTTAGAATTTTCTATTGAATTTATATGTGAGAATGAGAATTTTGGAATTTAAAATTTTTAGGTGAAGTATTTTTTAAATTATGTGTATGTGCATGTGTGTGTGTGTGTGCATGGGTGCATGCGTGTGATTTTGTGTCATTGTCCATGCACATGCATGTGAATGTGTGTGCATCCGTGAGTGAGTGTGTGTGTGTGTGTGTGTGTGTGTGTGTGTGTGTGTGTGTGTGTGTGTGTGTGTGTGTGTGTGTGTGTGTGTGTGTGTGTGTGTTATATGTGTAAACTCTATGTTTGAACTTACACTCACTTTATTGTTTGTGTGAAATGAGTGTTTTCAATTTTGACATTCATTTTAAAAATAAAAATAAAGTGGCAAGCCACTAATATATTATAATAATAATATCAAGTTCAAGAGATCAAGAGGGAAAGAGCCAGTAATAAAACCCTCAATCCTTGCTCAAATACAAATACACAAGATAGTCCAACCTATAGGGCCAAAGACCTCATAATTCCTAAATACATCACATTCTTATGCACATAGCCTTTACATATAAAATTTTAGATACCTAATTTCGATTACATAATTAAGTATTCTTATTTTGTTCTCTTATAATGCATTAATTTATTAAATACTTAATATTTATTTCATTTATGTCATCCCCCTATTTAATTAATTAACTATAGTCCAATGAATTATCTAAATGGAAACTCATAGCCTAATAATTAATTAAATCCATATTCCTTCATTAATTTGAATTAATAAATAACCTTATTTAAATTAATTTCCAAAATACCCCTTTTGATTAAATAACCCTCATTTAATTAATTAGAGCACATGGCTCCTAACTTTAACCCCTAACCTAACCTATCCCAACCATCTAACTCCTAGTTCTAACCCAACCCAACCCATTCATAGATACTACTCCTTAATTATCTAATGACCCACAATTAGCTAATCTAACCCTCCACTCATTGTCTCTCCTCCCATCACATCCTCCTAATTCTCCCACTTGCCCTCTAATCCAAGCCTAATCACCCAATAAACATTTTTACAATCATAATCCATGGATTAAGAAATCCTAATCCAACCTAAGTCAACCCTCATGTCACATCCTCCACTCCCCAACCAAAATGCATTAAATGTCAACCTCAAATGTTCTTACATTCCTCTTACACACTCCATCCATCTCTTACATTATTGTCCCCTCTCACACCTCAAAAAATGGTGACATTCCCCCATTCTTCCAAGACTCTCTCCTTGTGACACTTTTCATAATGTGAGGCATTTGAGAAAGTACAATCCATTTTCTTACTCTTAAATGTATCTCCACCCTTCCTCGGATTTACATCTTGACCATCCATTTCATCCTCCATTTGCCTATAAATTGAACCATTCTCCCTTCACAAATCATCCACCATCTTACGCAAAGTTACCATGCCCTTTTGAGAATCAAATCCATAACTAAGTAACATCCTAATGCCAAAATTATTCCAAAACCAATCCATTTAAAGCTTGAAAGAATCTTGAGCACACATACCTCCATCTTTGGAAAACATCTCTTCAACAAAGGAGGCTTGCTTTGAGGGGGTGCAAGGTTTGCATTCTCTTTGTATTGTGGTTTAGTTTCTTTTGATCTAATCTAAGTATTTCATAGTCTTAGTTTGTTGAGTGTTTTTCTTAATTTTGTATTTTTTGTATACTAAATCCTTGCATACATTTTGGCATGCTTGGTTGAACCCACTTCAAGGGTCATTTCTTTATATTCACCATCAATTTCTACTTGCAAAACTAACCAAATACTAAGGTTTTCTGTTGTTTGAGTATTTTTTGCAAGGTTTTTAAGTTTTTGTAGGTTTGAAGGAAAAAGAAGAGGCTTGGGTGACATCATTCCCAAAGTCCAAATTTGCACAACATAAAAAAAATCCACCTGTGGGATCTCTTACACTACTTGTAGGATTGGCAGTACGACATGTGGGATCACATTCTATCAAATAGAGGCACCTTGGCCTCTTGAGACCTATTCATTCTATCTTAAACTTATAATTTAACATTAGACCCATGGGAATGAGGTTTGACCCAATGAAAATGCCTCATTGTAAGCCATAAGGTAGTTAAAAGTAATCACATGTCTTAATCCTCTATCAATCATTTTTTATCAAAATCTATGATCATGGGATTGAGACTTGACTTTGTGGGATTGAGCATTGACCATATGGGAATACATGTATAAATTTCTCTGTTACATACTATTTTATTTATTGTGATCATTTATTACTACTGAGACAAACCTGTGGGGTCGCTTGTATGACCTGAGGGATCATCGTTCCACAAGCTATATTTTTTGTGTCTGTGCAGGATTAAAGGATTGCAGTCTCGGGTTGTGGGATTACCTTGTAAAATTTTTAGTCATAAAAAAATTAACTCGCACATTAAATTTGGGTTCTAAAACTTACCTTGTATTCCAAACATCATATCACACTTTAGACTTGGGCTTTAAAATTTAACAAAGGATAAAAAGAACCAAAACACTTCAATTTAGGTTTTAAAAAAGAAGTCAGAATGTATTGAATGATTAAGGGATAATAATCAATGCAACATGAAAACTTCAATTTGGGCTTAAAATGAAATCTCACTAATCTTGAATGTAAAGGGAGTAAAACTTCTTGTTTTTTCAAATCAAAATTTCCCCTTCAAATCATTGTCATTTCATTTTCCAAAGAACCTTACATGTTAATCATGAGTGTTTGATGTCATCGATAGAAAAAACTTAGATAATTGAGTTGTAAATTTGGAAAGGATGATTTCTGGTGTGTTTGAAGGAGTTTTTTTTAACACTTCCTTAGAGATCTTTATTTCATCACAAATCCTTGCTAATTAAGTGATGTGAAAATAATTAATTTGTATCTATATCCTTTCCCCTCACCTTTGTGGAACTTGGGTGAAGAGAAAGATCAAATTAAATTGGTTTTTCTTATAGTGAGACCTATCTATAGGGTGTGCTTCCCCTTTAGAGGATGACCTTAAACTAGTAAGTCCCCAATTAGTATATAAACAAGGTACTGATAAAACTCTCACCTTATCCCCTCAAGCTCGAGCGATGTGTATTGATGCTAGTCTGAGATAGGTGAATATCCATACAATTTTGGCATGGTCAACTAGGCTCCTAAGTGATTCATGTGTGTATAAATCAATTTGAAGGACTCTATAGACCTTGCTAGATGTCATTACTTAGTGGCCCACCCAATATAGTCCTAAAGGTTTGATAATATTTGTGCAAGGAGAATAGTAAACTCCCCAAGGAACTCATCATATCGTGTCATCCTTGAGTGCTTGGAGTCAACTAATATGACATTGTTTGACCCATCACATGGTATGTAGTGGACATATTATAATTATCTCTTAGGTGTATGCCTAATTTTTTGAGAAAAGGTTTCCAATATAATCCTATTCCATAGGGTAGAAGTGCTTGTGTATGTATTTTATGTTACAAACCTAGATAAAACATTTGTTACAACATGCACACTCAAAGTCACAAGTCCTTTTCCAAAGAGATCAAAACATAACCAAAATGTGTTGTTCCCACAAGATTATTACCTCTTATGGAATTTTTGGCTCACATCTTCCAAAGGTTCAAAAATTTCTCAAAACTCAAGCTAAGGTATACTTACCATAGTCAGTACCTAGTTTGACAAGATCACAAAAATTTGCAAAAACTTGAACATTATCACCTTTAGAATCCTTGAGATCAAAGAGATTGGATACATGACTAATTCGGTGAAACACAAGAAGATAAAACTTCTAGTTGACTATGTATAAAAAGAGAATAAATCCACAGAACGTAAGTTTAGAGATCATCAACCCATTATGACCGTAATCCAAGAAGAGATTGTTGTTAATTTGCATGAATGTCCATTTCCCTAAAAAATATTTATAAATGTTATCTATACAATATTTCAAGTGCAATATAACTTACTCTATAATCATATAATTTATTTAAGATGTATGATATGTTTAGCTAATTAAATTGAAATAAAACATGTTAAATTAATAAGAAATCAAAGAAAAATAAGAATTATTTTTAGAAGTTAAAAAGGAAGAAACAATAGAAGCCAAACTAGAATTAATCTTGGAAGCAAAACTTGGCATTATCTAGGAATAAAAATAGAAGCAATTCAAGTAGAAAACAAAGGATTAAGAATGGAAGCAATTTTAGAAGCAAAAAAAGATGCAATAATAGAATCCATATTGTAAGCAACAAAAGATGCAAAAATAGAAGAAAAGATAGATGTAACAAATGAAATTGTGGACACAACATTGGAAGAAAAAAAAGAAGAACAACTAGAACCAAAAGTAGAAGAAAAACTAGAAGCACACATGGAAGGAAAATTAGAAGCAAAAGTTGAAGCAAAATTGGAAGAAAACCTAGAAGCAACAAAAGAAGAAAAACCGAAAGCCAAACTAGAAGAAAAGATAGAAGTGAAATTGAAACCAAAATAGATTACATAAGAAAAAGAAGAAGCACAAGTAGAACCAAAAGTAGAAGAAAAACCAGAAGCACACATGCAAAGAAACTTAGAAGAAAAAGTTGAAGCAAAATTGGAATAAAACCTAGAAGCAACACAAGAAGAAAAACCAAAAGCCAAACTAGAAGAAAAGATAGAAGCGAAATTGAAAGCAAAATAGATTACATAAGCAAAAATAGAAGCAAAATGGGAAGCAAAAATGGAAGAAAAATGGGAAGAAAAACTAGAAGAAAAATTAGAAGCAACATAAGAAGAAAAATCAGAAGCCACACTGGAAGAAACACGGGACAAAAAACTAGAAGAAAAATGGGAAGAAAAACTAGAAATAAACAAGGAAGCAAAACCAAAAGAAAATTAGGAAGAAAAACCAAAAGAAAAATTGGAAGCAACACAAGAATAAAAATAGGAAGCCACATTGGAAGAAACAAAGGATGTTATAATAGAAGAAAAATTGGAAGAAACACAAGAAGAAAAATTGGAAGAAAACTAGAAGAAAAGCTAGAAGAAAAATTGGAAGCTAGGCTCAGCATAATATCCAATGCAATACCTGATATAACAAATGAAAAACTACCTCATGTAATACACAGTGTCATACTTGGCACCAAGGGATACCATTGTATGCTTCCTTTTCTAACACCAAAAGGGACAATAATTGTTTTAGCACTACATTTAAGCTAAATGCGATTTAAAATCTGGTGCAATCTGCACTGCCAAAAGTAACATGCAATTGGGCATTGATTTTTTGCACCTATAGAAGGGCTCTTTTTAGCCACAAAAAATCACTAGAATCTGGCACTATTTTAGGCTCTAATCACCTATTCTATTTTAGTGTAATTAGAGAACAAATCCATAATGTAGATAATTTTAGAATATTTGCATTGAACAATTCCTCAAGCATTGCATGATTAAGCAAGGGGTTCAGTGGATAAGTTAAGTGTCTTTCTTTTTGTTGCACCTTTTATAGCTATTTCAAATTCAATTTCCATTTTCTTATGCATCTTCTTTTTCTCTTTTTAAATAAATTTATCTTACATATTATTGCTATCATGGGTATGTAAATGATAGCAAGCTTATATGGTCCTTCCAATAACTATGATGGTGGGTTGACCTAGGAGGGAAGAATAAAACACTCCATATCCTCCTCATGATTTTGGATAGTAGATTTTGTATTAGCTTCAAAATTAACATCTATAATCTTTTACAATAGTGTTGTAGCACTATGTCAAGGCAATGACCAACTATGCCCATTTCTTTACAAAATTCCACAATAAGTTTTTTATCATCTTCACTCAACATTGTAGGAGGTGTGGAAGCATGAAAAACTCAAAGAGGTGGTGGAGTGTTGTCAAAAATGTGTAGAGATTCATCATTGGGAGGGAATATAACCCCATCCTATGTGTAGTAAACCTTGTAGTTTTTCTTCTCTTTGCTGGTAGAGAACTAATTCCTTAGTCTCTTTCCATCTACATACAAACAAGCCATAGAAACTGATGTAGAACCTGAACCCAACATAGTTCAAATTCAACAATTATAAAAATAGATAGGAGAATATTGCATAGAAAAACCATAGACACTTTAAGTATTATGCTCAGTTGCACAAACAATCTGATAATATCCAATAATAAAATTGTGACTAGATACGAAACATAGTAACACTGTATTTATAGATACAAGGAATATATAAGTCTACATAAAAGAGATGCATAATGTATCCATCCTCTACTCTCCACCCCTAAATCATTACAAATATTTATCTTAATAACCTCCTTTTCTAACCAAGACAGTCACTTCTAAATGGTTCTATCTATTTTTAGTATGCATGATGGTTAGCCAATTAAAGCTAATTCTAAATATAGAAATTAAGGTGACAAACTTAATTCCTTTAGAGGGATTAGTTGGCAGTCAACCTCCCAATTCTTAGGAGTCTATTTACATCATTCTCCTCTTCTTTTAAAATTTTGAACCTTCTGATTCAAATCTTATTTAATTGAACAAAATTTAATAATTAAAACACTATAAATCATAACAACCGACTATTACATTTTTTGATGAAAGATTTTTATTTACCCAATATGCTACCACATCAATCATCCAAAAAAGCATTTGAAATAGATGATAGAACATCCATCCATTTGAATTGAGGAATCAAGCTACATTTTTCCCTTCCTAAAAAATAGATATCTCTTCAAATTATCACATTTTTTCTTCTTTTACTTCCAACCACTTGTTGGAATAGAGATCCTCCTCCTTTTCCAATTGGTCTTCTTCCTCTTTTCCCATCTCCTTGAAATCTTAATAGTCCTTGTCTATTGGAAATTTTCATTATTCTCTATATCATCATATTATCACCTATTGCACCTACAAATAAATATTTTAAAATATAAATAGAGTTAAGAACTAATAAAAATATCCTACAAGTTATTTCTCCCCTTCTATATGATGCCATATAGGTATCCTTTCCATTTCATATTTTATGAGGTGACATTAATTTCTCATCTTAGTGTGATGTTCTAAAGACAAATCCTTTTGGATATTTTCTTTTATACCATAGTTGCACATATCTTTACTCTCTCCTTCAATAATCCTTATTTCCTCCTCAAGGGGGTGATGATCTTCTACTCCTTTTTCATCACTAATGGGATTATCAAGACAATACTCTAGTTGATTTGTGTCTCTAGAACCAATAAATATTCATCACATTTGGGGCTCCCAAATATCTCCCTCTTTGTTGCAACCTCCTCTCCAATGTGGACTACTTCCACTACTGCAACATTTTGATCATTTTCTTGTGATAGGTTGCATTCCATCTCATTTCAATCTTTTAACTCTTCTATTTTTATGTATTATAATATTCAATGCCTTCCCATTATTTGGGGTACAACAAATCAACAACTCCATCAAACTCAACCATGTCTTCATCTCCATCCCATTCATGTATTTATGGTCTCTACAAGTCTTGGAAGATCTCATTCAAATGTCCTTTATCCACCAATATTTCTACCAACTCTTTAATGGAATCTATCTTTCATTGTTCTAACATTTTCACCCCTTGTCTAATCCTTGACTCAATGGATTTCCTTTGTGTCAATGGCTCTTTCCGACAAAGTGAGTATTCTCTTCAAACTTCTTTACCACCTTATCACCCTTCAACATTTTTGTTGTATATTCTTTTTCTCATTGGCTTCTTATTATTGCACACCTCATAGTCTTCTAACATGCACCATAATTCCTCCAACTCAAACTATAATTTATGTAACTCATTTGTTTGGTCATTTTTTTATGTTTCGTCTCTATATTTTCTTTATATATTCTTCTACATTGTTTATCCTCTTTCTTACATTTTGATACAACCATATGAGAAGAGATGTGAACAAGTATGTTTCTTCTTGTAGGATGTGTCAAAACAATAAAAGGGGAAGCCAAATTTTAGATTTACACATACCCTTACTTATGCCAAAAAATCCATAGATTGACATCTCTATGGATTTTTTTTTGGATTTTAAAGAACCCAAAGAGGCAATTCTTTAGTATTTTTAGTGGTGGACTATTTTTCTAAAATGACCCATTTCATACCATATAAGAAGATTACTGGTCCAAGTCAAGTAGAAAATTTATTTTTTAAAGAAATTGTAAGGTTGCATGGTGTTCAAAAAACAATAACAAATGAATCTAGAATGTCGGACCTCCAGTTAAAATGGTCATGGAGGTCGAGGGAGGAAAACCAGTCGCAGTTTTGAAATGAAGGTAGAAGGGATGGTCTTCGATGGAAAAATAGGTGGCCATTTAATAGAAGGGGTCAACCTTCTTTTACTAGTGGCTTTCAGGATTAGAAGGGAGGTCTGCAAGATCCTCAGAGGAGGCCTTTTGGGTATGGAAGGAGATAAGGGAAGAATATTCAGGCTCGAAGAGGTTTTTAGGGTTTGAAGAAAGTTGACAAGGATTTTTAGTTTAATAAGATCGAGGATAAGTTTTGGAGGAAGAAATCTGATGGGGGTTTGGACCTGCATAAGGCGTTGGACAAGGTTGATACTCCAAATAGTCATGGGGTTAGCAAAATTAGAATAGCCATGTCATATGTGATTGTGGTCCTCAATAATCCTCAATGGATGGAGGAAAGGGCACTGTTAGAAGATAAGGCTCTAGTTATGAAATCACTGGGTCCATGGCCTTCTTATTCTAAAATAAAATCTTGGTGCAAATGAAATTGGAAAAACTCTTTCATTTCCCTGAAGACTTTGACCAACAATTTTTATATAGTCATCTTTGTCGGAAAGGAAGATAGGGACTGGATTCTCAGTAATGGTCCTTTTTTCATTGATGGAAAAGGGTTGTATATGAAGAAATGGACACCCAAATTTGATCTGGAAAAGGAAAAGGTAAAGGAATATCCCTTCTGATTTTCTATGAAAAACCTACCTCGGGAATATCGAGGAGAAGAAACTATGAAAATCTTAGGTGAATCTTTGGGTAAGTTTTTTAAATAGGAGGAAGTGATCAACTAGAAAAACTTTGTTGTTACACCTAGGGTTTTGGTTTGGTGACAAGCCTATTTTAAACTCTCTTCTCATATTATTATCCATATGGATAAAGGGGAATGGTGGAAACCATTAGTTGCTAAAGCATATGTATTTTATGGGGTGGTTTAGGAACCTGTTGTTTGCATTCAAGATATGAAAGGGAAGGAAACTGATGACTCAAAGTTGATTCAATGTCTTCTTCAAATGATAGAGAATAGCTCAAGTTCAGGGATCCCTTCCTTTTCATATTTAGACCCAGCAGAGCAATGGGATTTGAGTGCAAGAGGAGGAGTCTATGAGGATAGACCTTTTCTCAAGGAAATAGATTCTCTTTTGTTTCCTAACATTGATCCTAATCTATCCTCTGATATAGATGTTCTCTCAACACAAAAAGTAGTGAAACCCCTTTGTCAGCTTGGATTAATAATAAGGCAGATCATGCTCTAGCCTGTCAGGGTTGTTTGATCCCTAGTATGCCGATAAGTGATATATCTAAAGATTGGGTTGTGAAAGATGTTAGCCCTTCTGTGGTTAGTAAAAGGACCAATCAAGTTCAGGAGGGCCTTAGGTTTTTAGAGGAGGATGGAGACCCCATAGGCTCTTTGGATGGCAAGAGGGGTGATCACCCAAGAGCGGATGATACCCTAATTAGTGAGGAGTCCTTCAGTCATTTTGAAAGGAGGGATACCTTATCACTTTATAGGAGGGAGGAAAATGATGGAAGAATCTCCCCGATCAGGAACCTAGAGGGTTTATTTGCACTTGTCAGAGACAGTGGAAGAAATATTATTGCTAAGGAAAACCTTGATCATTCCCAGAGTGAGGATGAAGAAGAGGATGGGCTGGGTCTTTTTGATACCCAAAATATCCTGAGTCCTAGAGGGATTTAAAAAAAATGAATCCAATTTAAAAGGTCCTAGGTTGGGGGAGAAAAAGAAGAGAGGAGCTCTCTTGAATAAGGAAAAACTTGTTTTGGCAGGTTGTGCAGCAGACCAAAAAAAATTCCTGAGATTGGGAAAGGGATATTCCCTTTCCCAAAAACTATGAGGATCCTCTCATGGAATGTCAGGGGCTACAATGCCCCTGACAAGCTGCGTTTGGTCAAGCGAGGTCTTGATTAGGTGAGAGCAGACTTAATTTTATTACAAGAAACTAAGTTAAAATGTGATCATGATGGTGCCTTTAAGCTTTGGTTTCGAGGTAAGGCGTGTGTGTTCTCCTATGTGAATGGAGATTCAGGGGGTCTTGCTACATTATGGAATCCATAGGTGATGGAGGTTTGCCTCGTCTCTCAATCTTCTAATGTGCAGTGGCTTGAAGTGGTCTCAAAATAATTATTTACTACCTTTTTTGTTCTGAATGTGTATTGACCTAATAACCCTAGTGAAAAGAAGGTGGTGTGGAATGCTCTGAGTGATATTCTTAGCTCTAATAAGGAATCTCTATTTCTTTAATTTGGTGACTTTAATGCTATTCTTAGCCCTAGGGAGAAAAAAGGTGGCCTTGGTTGGGGAGGTAAAAGTCATAGGGATTTCTCAAATTTTGTTTGTAATAATGGGCTAATAGAAATTATTTTCAAATCAGGAGATTTTACCTGGACAAATAGGCAGAGTGGTTTTTTGAACATTGCAAAAAAATTGGACAGATTCTTCTCAGCTGGTTAGTGGGACCAACTCAAGTGGTTATGTAGTTCTGACATTCTGCCCATTTCTGGTTCAGATCACTTCCCTATATGTTGCAGTATTCAAGAAGATGTTGCCCCTGAACATCCACCTTTAAAATTTGAAGCAATGTGGTTCAGAGACCATAATTTAACCTCTTTTATTGCAAAATGGTGGCTTCAAGCTCCGATGGTGGATGGTAATCTTTCTTTTATTTTCTTTAAATGCTTGTAGTTTATTAAGGATAAATTAAAACTCTGGAATCATGTTTCCTTTAAAGATATCTTTGTGGAAAATTTGTTTTTATAAGATAGTCTAGCTTCTTTGAATAATAGAGTTATAGTTGTTGGTATGGATGAAATGGCCTTTCTAGAAGAACAAGAATTATCTAGGAGATACAAGGAAATCCTTTCAAGGGAAGAAGTTTTTTGGAGCCAGAAATCTAGGGAGACATGGTCGAAGAGTGGAGACCGTAATACCAAGTTTTTCCATAATTCTGTTAAGGAAAGGCAATCAAGGAACAAAATTTTCTCCATTTATGATAGACAGAGAAGGCTTTTATCCAACTCAGATCAGATCAACAAGGACGTTGTGTCCTTCTTCATGGATAGGTTCACAGGTATTCCTAATTCATTGGAAGGATTGAAGGAGTTACTTGATACAATTCAAGGGATATTAACTAAGGAACAAAATTCTAGATTGATGCTTCCTTTTATGAAGGAGGAGGTGAGAAACGCTCTTTTCAATTTGGGGGTAGAAAAGTCCCCTGGACCTGATGGTTTTCATGCACTCTTTTCTCAAAATATGTGGGAGGTGGTAGGTAATGATCTCTAGGGAGTGGTGGAGGAATCTAGACATGGAGGTTTTATTTTGAAGGACTTCAATAATACCTTTATCTCCCTGATCCCTAAGAAAGGTACTTTCCTTTCCTTTGATGACTTTAGACCTATTTCCTTGTGTAATACTATCTATAAGGTTATTTCTACGGTTATGGCGAATAGGCTTAAACCTTTTTTGAAGTACATTATTTCCCTTGAAAAAAGTGGCTTTCCTCTGAATAGATCAATTTTTGAGGTATCATTGTGGCTCATGAAGCCATTCATACAATTTGGAAAGCTAAAGTGGCTAAAATAATGATAAATCTTGATACCTTGAAGGCTTATGACCATGTGAATTCGACCTTTCTTATGGATGTTTTAAGAAATTTTGGTTTTAGTGAATCATGGTTAAAATGGATTGAAAGTTGTGTTAATTCCCTAAGGATCTCGGTCATTGTTAATGGTAGCCCTCAAGGATTTTTTGAGACCTCTAGAGGTTTACATCAAGGAGATCCTATTTCCCCTTTTCTCTTCATTATTATGGTGGTAGCTTTGGGTAGGTTGATCTCTTGGAAAAGGCAATTGGGGGCTTGGAAGTGTATTACTATTGTGGAAGGTGTTGATCCCACAACCCGCTTGTAATTTTTGGATGACAACTTCCTTATGGGTGATGCCACGGTTAAGGAAGCAAGGGTCATTAAAGCTACCTTAGAATCTTTTTCTAATTCTTTTGGGTAGTGTGTTAATTGGAAGAAATCTGATATTTTATTTTTCAATACTATTGTTGGTTTAAGGAGACATATTTGCTAGATTTTAGGGATTAAGCAGGGCTCTCTGCCAGGTAAATTTCTTGGAGTCCCCTTATTTGAAGGAGTGTGCAAGCCAAATTTATGGAATGACTTGAAAGATCAATGTTTCAAAAGGATGGAAAGTTGGAAAGGAAGATGGTTTTCATTGGCTAGTCATGTTTTACTTCTTCAGACAGTGATTTCTGCAATACCTATCTATTCCATGAGCTATATGAAGATCCCTCAAAAGGTGTTAGACAACATTGAGAGAAGGATGAGAAAGTTTTTTACGTTTGGGAATCAAGAGGATCCTAAATGGCCTCTTCTTTTTTGGGAGAGAATTTGCAAATCTAAGGGTAGCGATGGTGTAGGTCTTAAGGTGTGGAGAAAGATGAATTAGGCCCTTACTACAAAGTTGGTTTGGAATACGCTGACCCTTCTAAGCAATGGGTTAAAATTGTAAGAGAAAAATATTTAGACTCTTTACAAGATGAAGGTATTTTTAAGATTGGTAAACCTCCCAAAGGCTCAGTTGTTTGGAATTTTATTTTGGACTATAGGAAGGTTATCATAGATCATATTGCTTGGAATATTGGCGATGGAAGGAAGGCTTTATTTTGGAAGGACTCCTAGAATGACTATGCCCTTGTTTTAAGTGAGGAAAAATATAGAGATTTAAGCATTATATTGACAACTTGGTGGGGAGATAAGGTGGCTGACTATTTGGAGCTAAAATTTTCTTGTTTGGGCCCTATTTGGGATTGGAGGAATACTGATAGTCTTGATCTCAATGATCAACAAAAAGAACTTTTGTTAGATTTGTTTTAGTCTAGGAATGTCTTCTTATCTTCGGTTGAGGAAAGGATTGTTTGGTGTGTTACACAAGGTAGGGAGCAAGAGGGGCCAAACAATGGCACACCCTAATGATCCAAGCCTACCCAACACATGTGGAAGAAACAAACAACAATAGTGAGAGAGAGAATGCAAAAACTTTCATATATTTTCATCAAATAGAACCATACATGTCGGGTTGTAAGGCCTTCCCAGTTAGGGCCAGATATTACAATGAATTACAAAATTCCTCAAACATGTGAGGATCTATCAAAATCTCAACTTCTATCTTCTACCAACTCCTATCTCCCAAAATAGCCTCCTAAACTCTAAACCAACAACTACATTTATACAAGAAGCTACCAAATAGAGTCGGCCTTCAAATCCATAATCAATAGAAGGAATGGTCAGATCTGGGACCACACACTTCCCAATGATGGATTCCAACATTAAATCTATGATCCAATATAAATGCACAAGTCGGCCACAACAGGAACCAAAACTAAACCCATCGGTGAGCAAGATGACTGAGCAACTGATAGGCAATTCCAAGCGCTAGTGAAACAACCAACCACCCAGGAGATAACCAACCACACTTGGTAACCAAAGGAAATCGACCAACTCGATCAAAGAAGAAATTGAGAAACACAAACAAACTCCAAATTGTTTTTGGTGACACGAGATTGCCAAGGACCTGAGATGCTCCTACATTAGACACCTAGGGTTATTTTGAAATGATTCTCTAAATCATTTGGTAGATCTAGTCTGAGCTGCATCCAACTCAGACTGTGAAATCCATGAGCTATCTTTCATCAGTCTATTCTTCCATTTTACCAGATATTCCATATATTGTTTTCCTCTTATACTCTTACCAACTATTTCCTTCAAAATTTGTTCAACTTCATCATTCTGCTTCTTAGTATATTCTGTCAGTACTGTTACTTCTTCATCAGGTTCATGATACTCATATAAATCAACAATGTTGAAAATAGGTGATATGTCCATATCATCAGGTAACTCAATCTCATATGCATTTCCACTATCAAATTTCTTCAAATCTTGCAAGGTCCAAACTTCTTCATTTTCAGCTTCCCATATGTTCCAACAAGAAATCGGTCTTTCTTCAAATGAACCATCACTTCATCACCAACATCAAAATATTTATACCTTCTTGATCTATCAACTCTATCTTTTTATTTCTGATTATCATCTTCCAGCTTCAGCTTCACATCTTCATGCAATGTCTTCATGTACTCAACAAACTTTACTCCTTTGGCAGTTTTCTTATTCTCATCAACAATGTCTCTCAAATTAGATATTCATCTCGGTTGTTTGTCATTCATAATCTCAAATGGTTTCTTTCCAGTACTCCTATTCATTGAATTATTGTATGCAAACTTTGTTTGTGCCAACACAGAATCCCAATTACTCAGTGTGTCTCCAACTAAACATCTCAAAAGATTTCCCAAACTTTTGTTCACAACTTCAGTCTCTCCATCAGTTTGTGGGTGAAATGTAGAACTATATTTCAACTGAGTACCAAATTTCTTCCAAAGGGTTTTCCAAAAGTATCTAACAAATTTATTGTCTCGGTCAGAGATAATACTCCTTGGTAATCCATGCAATCTAACAATTTCCTTAAAGAAAAGATTTACTATATGTACTGCATCTAATGTCTTTCTACAAGGTATAAAATGTGTCATCTTTGAAAATCTATCCACAACAACAAATATAGAATCATTTCCTCTTACTGTCTTCGGTAAGCCAAGAATAAAGTCCATAATGATATCAATCCAAGGTTTCTCAGGAAAAACAATTGGTGTACACAATCCAGTATTCTGACTTACTCCTTTTGCAACATGATAAATTCCACAACTTTTCATAAATTTTTGAACATCTTTATAAAACTATGGCCAATAGTACTTCTCCTTAAGAAAATTCCATGTTTTATCAATACCAAAATTTCCAGCCAAACCACCACTATGTTTCTCCTTTATTAGACTAGTTCTCATTACTCCTCTCGGTATACACAACTAAATACCTTTAAACAACATACCTTCCTGAATAAAATATTCATCCCATTTAGTGTCTTTTTTATCTTGAATGGGTGCTCTACACTTTCTCCATGGCTCAGAAAAATTAGGGTCAGACTCATAAGAATCTCTCATCTCATCAAAACCAAGAACTTCAATTTTCATCTCGATCGTCAACTATCTTCTTCTTCTCAATGCATCAGCAACTTGGTTAGTGACTCCACTCTTATGCTTTATCACAAATGTGTAACTCTACAAATACTCAACCTATTTCATATGTCTATGATTCAACTTATTCTGACTACCCAAATATTGTAAAGCCTTATGATCAGTATACAACACAAATTCACTCGGTGTCAAATAATGTCTCCATTTCTTTAGTGCTTGAACAATAGCATAGAATTCTTGATCATACAAAGAATATTTCTTTCTAGCATCATTCAACTTTTCACTAAAGAAAGTGACAGGTTTACCTTCTTGACTCAACAGAGCTCCAATTGCACTTCCACTTGCATCACATTCCACTTGAAATACTTTACTGAAATCAAGTAATGCCAAAATAGGTAATTCAGCAACCTTATGCTTCAGAGTCTCAAAACTTTTGTCAACTCCATGTGTCCACTTGAATTCTCTTTAGTTTCCTCTCATAGTCTCAGTCATAGCATTACAAATTGAACTAAAATTCCTTATGAGCTTTTGGTAAAAACTTTCCAAACCATGAAATGATCTTACCTCACTAGCATTCATAGGTGTAGGCCAATTCAAAATAGCTTCAACCTTTTCAAGATCTATCTTCAAACCATCAGCTGAAATAACAAATCCCAAATACACAATCTCTTCCTTCATGAATGAACACCTTTTTAGATTTATCAGCAACTTTTCCTCTTTCAATCTCTGCAAAACTTTGTCTAACATGCAACAAATGTTCTTCTCTAGTCTTACTAAATATTAGAATATCATCAAGATATACAATCACAAACTTACCCAAGAATTTCTTTAAAACTTCATTCATCAACCTCATAAAAGTACTCGGTGCATTAGTTAACCAAAAAGGTATAACCAACCACTCATACAAACCTTCTTTTGTCTTGAAAGCAGTCTTCCATTCATCACCTTCTTTGATTTTGATCTGATGATACCCACTTTTCAAATCAATCTTTGTGAAATACTTTGCTCCAATCAAACTGTCCATTATGTCATCCATTCTTAGTATAGGAAACCTATACTTCACTATTACCTTATTTATTTCTCTGGAATCAGTACACATTCTCCATTCTTCATTCTTCTTCGGTGCCAATATAGTAGGTACTGCACAAGGACTCAAACTTTCTTTGATTAAACCTTTCTCCAGAAACTCTTGAATATGTCGGTTCAATTCTTGATTCTCGGTAGGTGTCAACCAATGAGGTGCCTTATTCGGTAAAATAGCTCTAGGGATTATATCCATACAATGATCAATGCTTCTTTTCGGTGGCAAACCATTAGGTACATTATCAAAAATGATATCACTATACTCAATGAGTAACTTATCAATCTCCTCAGGGACACTATCCTCTATCTTCTTACTTGGTTTGTTAGGGATCACAAGAAAACATACATCATTCTTCTTCAAAGAGTTAACAAACCTTCTTCCCTCCATCAAACAAACTTTCATAGATGTGCAAACATTACTAACAGGTTCTTCCATTAATGGTAACAAGATTTGTTTCTTTCCATCATCCAAAATTGTATACTTATGCAATCTCCCATCATATATAGCATGTCTATCATATTTCCAAGGTCTACCCAACAAAGTATGACAACAATCCATAGGCATGATATCACATAACACCTTATCATAGTATTTCCCAATCTTCAAATTCACATAACATTGTTCACTTACCTGGAGTGTATGCTCATCTTTGATCCATGAAATTTGATAGGGCTTCGGATGTGCTGGCCTTTCCAACTGCAATTTTGTGACCATCTCTTCAAATCCCAAATTCTCTGAGCTACCACTGTCAATGATTACCTTCCAAACTTTTTCAGAAACTCTATATCTGGTCTTGAACAAACTTTTCCTTACCAGATCTTCCTTTTTACTTTCATTCCATAGTGCTCTCCTTACCATTAAGTTATTTTGTTTCTCAGGTTCATTCGGTGATTCTTCTTGCACCAAAGAATTTTTATTTCTACCAGCCTTCCTACTAGCCTGTGTACATTCAAAAGATCTATGTCCTTCTTCTCCACAATTATAACAAGTTCCTTAGAAACTTCCTCTGCTATAACCACCTCGATAGTTACTGCCTCTACCTCTAGATGAACTTTCACCTTTCAACTCGGTCTTGCCTTTGTCTAGATTTGACTTTTCTGGTTCAGATCTACCATTTTCACCATTAGATCTACCTCTTCCTCTAGGGATTCTACCACCTTGACCTCTTTATCTCTGCTCATGTCTCTTGTTCAATTTCTCCTCGGCCTTCAAAGAAAATTGATAAGCCTCTTCAATGTTCTCCAACTTGACCATACTAATTTCCTCTTGGATGGAAACTCTCAAACCATTCAAGTATCTACCAATTCTTTCCACATCATCTTCATCATGTCCAGATCCGATATCTAATCTATAGAATTCCTTAGTATACTCCTTTACTAATCTATCTTTTTGTCTCAAACTTTGCATTCGCTAAACTAGGTTAATCTAATAATCACAAGGTAAGAACTTTCCTTTCAATTTAATCACCATTTTATTCCATACCTTAATTTTTTCTTTTCCTTTCCTCTTCCTATCTAGCTACAAATGTTCCCACCATAAGGATGCATGACTTTTCAACTTTGTGCTTCCAATATTCACCTTCTTATCCTCAAGAATGTTTTCATATTCAAAGTACTTTTCCATCTCGGTGATCCAGTCCACCAATTCATCAAAATCTAGCTTTCCACCATACTAAGGGGGATTGAAATGTGGTGTTGACTTCAGACTTGTCAAAGCCTTCAAAAATATTTCTTCACCTTGATCCATAATAGGTGTAGGTTCTGCATTCACCTTTTCTTCTTCAACATCATCATCACTAATATCTTCAAGATGTCTACCTCTTCTTTGGGCTATTTCAATAGCTTCTAACCTAGCAGCAATATGCCTTAGCATATCTACTAATCTTGGATCTACATCTCACCTCCCATGAACCATCTTGATAACCCTCTGCAATTGTAGGTCAGATCACAATCTGCTATCCCATAATAATTCAACTAGGGCTTCAAGAGGAACCTACAAACCTAGATCCGTAGACCTAGATCAAGATCTCATCTCACTCTGATACCATCTAATTCAAGGCAAGGAGTAAGAGGGGCGAAACAAGGGTGCACCCTAATGATCCAAGCCTTCCCAACACATGAGGAAGCAAAAAACAACAACAATGAGAGAGAGAATGCAGAAAATTTCATATAGAACCATACATACTGGGCTGTAAGGCCTTCCCGGTTAGGGCTAGCTATTACAATGAATTACAGAAGTCCTCAAACATGTGAGGATCTATCAAAATCTCTACTTCTATCTTCTCCCAACTCCTATCTCCCAAAACTACCTCCTAAACTCTAAACCAACAACTACATTTATACAAGAAGCTACTGAACTGAGTCAGCCTTTAGATCCATAATCAATGAAAGGAATAGTCAAATCTAGGACCACATGCTTCCCAATGCTAGGTTCCAACATTAAATCCATGATCCAATATAAATACACAAGTTAGCCACAATAGGAACCAAAACTGCACCCGTCAGTGAGCAAGATGATCGAGCAGCAGACAGGTAATGTTGAGCGCAAGTGAAACAATCGACCGCCTAGGAGATAATCAACCACACTTGATAACCAAAGGAAACTGACCAACTTGCTCAAAGCAAAAACTAAGCAACACAGAAAAACTCTAAATTTTTTTTGGTGACACAAGATTTCCAAGGTCCCGAGATGCTCCTGCATCAGTGTTGCATCCTCTGGTTCTTACTCCATAAAATTAGGTTATAAAGCCCTAGATCGCCAGGAGGACTTTATTGGTTGGCTAGCTAATTTTTGTTGGAACCAAGCTTTTTTGTTGAAGGCTAGAGAATTTCAATGGTTCACAGTTATTGGTAGAATACTAACTGGTGAAGGAGAAAGAGGTTTGGTTATTAGGGCCCCACAATGTGAGCTCTCTACCATAGTGCCTTGAAAGATGTCGATCATCTTCTGCTACACTATCCCTATGCTTATGAATGCTTGAATTATATCAAATCAAAACTATCTTGGTTAGGCCCTCTCCCTAATTCTATCAGGAAAACTTTTGAATGTTGGCCTATCCCGAAGGATAAATCTGTGATGGCATCTATCTGGTTTGTTTGTCCTTCTATTATTATTTTGGAATTGTGGAAGGAGAGAAATATAAGGATCTTTCAAGACAAGGTTGAATCAATGGATAGACTTAAAAGGAGGATATTTATGGCCATCTAGGAACTGATGAGAGTTTCTATCCTCTCTCAACAAATTTCTCTAGCTTACACTGTCGAGGATAGGAAAGTACATGCGAAATGGCCTTGTCTCAGATTGAATAAAGGTGATCTAATAGAGAAGTTTCAACCCTCCAAAGAGGTTATTGATGTTAAGTGGACTCCACCGGATGAAGGTTGGATGAAGATAAATTTTGATGGGGCTTCCAAGGGTAACCTAGGGCCTTTAGGGGCTGGTGTGATTGCAAGAGATTGGAAAGGTAGGATTGTGGCCTTTGCAGCTCAAAAACTGGATAACAGGACAAACAATGAAGAAGAAATGTGGGCTGCTCTTCTGGCGGTGTGTTTAGATTTAGATTTGCAGATTAATAAATTACATCTATAAGGTGATTACCAAATCATTATCAATGCTTTGAGTAATCAAGATATGCAGGTGTGACACCTTAAAAATTATGTTCAGGAAATTAATGTAAAATTGCATTCCTTTGAAGATTTTAAATTAAGCCACATAAAGAGGGAGGGGAATCATGAGGCTGGTGTTTTATCTAAGTGGGTGATTAGTTTGAAGTCTATTGATGACATTTATTTTGAAAATTTGGAAAGTTTGGAGTTTGGAAGCTCTTTTTGATTTATCTCAAGGCCCCTTTGTGTAATGATTTCGGGCTCATTCACTTTTCTGTTGATGATAGGAGGGGATGATGTCAGCCTCTGTGGCATCATCCTTCATCATTCTATTGTGTGGATGGTTACATGCATTTATGATCCTTCCTCAAGCCCTATATGTGGTTGGCATGGTTTTCCTTTCAGATTGACTGGTGGCATGGGTGTTGTTTTGATGCTTTTTGTTGGGTTTTTAGCTTTAAATTATCTGGCTCTCATTTCTGTAATGTGCTTCTTCCATTTTCCTTCTTCTCTTCTGCTAATTGAAGGTGTTGGGGATTCTGAGTTGTGTATGATAGAAGTGACATTCTCAGTAGGGACTAAGAAACAACAAAAGTCCTTTGAGGGCCCAGTTAGCAAGGAACGAATGTTGGGCATTCTGATTTTGAAGGATGGTGAGTTGGCTATGGTGGTTATTAATGTGTTGGGGGACTAATTTTAGGAAAGAAGGAGGAAATGGCCTTCTAATGTGGATGTAGTGTCGATGGTGATGGCATGGTCCTTGCAATTTGGTGAAACAAAACATGAAGTTAAGTGGATTAGGCATGATCTTTTTTATAATGACTTGCTATTGTGGGTTGATTCCATCTTGGAATGGGCTTATCCAAGCATTGGGTTTAATTATATGGAATACTTTGAAGATGTGGTTGATGGGTAGTTGTTTGGAAGGATTCCTTTCCTTCTTTGGTGGGGAAGAGTGGATAAGAGTGCTTACATGGTGAACATTAGTTGCTAGTGGGATCATTTGAAGGCTAAACTGGGAAGGGCCAAGGAGGTTGTGAGAGGCAAAGAAAGAGTTTTTCTAGTCAATGTTCCCAGAAGGAAAAGAGGGTAGCGAAGGAGGAACAAGACCTCAGAAAAAATTTAATTTTGGTGGGACTTGCAAGTTTTTGGGCCATTTGTTTTAGATGGTGTCGAGTAGGTTGGTTCAAGGTGGGTGGTTTTCAGAAAGGCTAGTTTAGTGCAGATGTTATGAAGTCATTGCTATGATGGTTTTGGCTATGCTCTATTTTTTTGCCCAAGTTTCTTCATGTTGGTTTCCTATGATGCTTGTAGTGATTCATGTGTCTTTGTCTGATGGTGTTTTGGCTTGCCTTTTCTAGGTTGTCGGCTCCAGTTTTTTAGCCCAATGGATTTTTGTTGTGCCCAAATATGGTGTTGGGTCAGATCTTTGTTCGATTTTAGCTCCTGGTTAATTCTTTATCTATAATCCATGGAATGGATTCCTTGTATAGCTACTTCTATATGTAATCTCTTTTATGATTAATAAAATATACTTGTTATAGATAAAAAAACAAAATAATAACAAGTGATATGGATACCAAGTTCTTAAGTCACTTTCAGAGGGTGTTGTGGAAGAAGTGTATAGTAGGTTGCAGTTTAGTTCTATGTAGCATCCCCAAAATGATGGTCAAACAAAGGTGGTAAATAGGAGCCTTTGAAATCTATTGAGGTGTTTAACTAGAGATCAACAAGTAAGTCTTCTTTTCAAGTTGTGTATGGTGAGAATCATAAAGGACTTGTGGACTTAGTGTATTTTCCAATAAGTCCACATAATAACAAAGAACATATAGAATTTTTAGAGAATATTCAAGATATACATTAGCAACATATATTCAAATGTGTAAGTGTCTTTTGCATCGAATATGTTTATGTAATGAAACACTTTTGATATGTACAATGTGTCGTATAGCTAAGCACTTTTATTGGTTTTCTTGTGTACATGTATTGACAACTTGAGTTCTCCATTATGGGGTCCATATGTGTCCATAGGTATCCCCACTTTAGGTCCCCACTCCACCACTAACTCATCTCCCCTATATAGTCCAAAGGGAAAAAAATAGCCATATATACCATCAAATTTTAAGTGTAGTTCCTATCATCTTAATGAGTTGAGTTGTAATCAGACCGTTATCACCCCATCCATTCTAACTTTTATACAAACTTGATCATGAATAGTAGTAAATATAACATTAATTATTATATCACTTGTAATATTTTCATAAAATATAATTATTTTTATTATATCACATTAAGGGTATGTGCAGGATCATGGTATACCAAGCTATGGCCTTAAGTGGCAATGAAAAATTAGAAAATCAAGGTTAGTCAACTTGACATAAAAATTTGAACATCTTATCAACCTTATGTAAAAAAGTTGTAAAAACAAAATTTCTAAGAAATTGAATGTAGTTTCTAAACTACTAGCCCTTGTCTAAAAAAAAAAAATTAATCTAATTGTTTAAAATTTTAGATTTCAATGCAATAGTACAAAAATTTCAAGAAAAAGATAAAAAGTACGTGTATGTCTGACCACCTTAATCACAATCAAATGATGATATATTTTCACAAGATTCTAGATATAAGTAGTAGACTCATGCCCGGATGTGACACATATTTTTGTGTAATATTTTACCAAATAAATAATTAATTTTGAATTTTCTACTACAACTTATTCAGAATAAAAAAACTCTCATGTCTGACCACCTTAACTAATTCTAAAATTTACAAAATTGAAAACTTTCTTTTTCTTATAGTAGGCGAAGCATAGAATGTGATCCATGTTTTGGATTTCAAAAAGAATAAACCATTTGAAAGTTATAGTTGTTTTTCAATCAGTCTGTCAATTAGGACTTTAGAGATAACCCAATTAAAAAACAAGTAATAATTACTTACTAAACTAGAAACTTGATAGAAATTATATTGATGGAAAGTTGATCATTTCTTTAAGAAACCCTTTTTGTTTCATCAGTTTGGGGTAAAAAAAAGGTCATCAACTACATGGTCAAAGTTTGGAGATCAAAGGAAATACGGTGAACACATCTTTTGGGTTGACCATCCACGTCTGGCATTGCAAAGTCAAAACCAAAGCCAAATACCAAGCCTAATTAGATATCCAAAATAATATTGCATATCTGATATAATCAAATATCCAATAATTTTGCATATCTGATAATATCAGATATGAAATATCTCCCACCAATTTCAACATTTCAATTTCAATGTTTTTTTTAATTTTATGATTTTAGTTTTTTTTCAATTTTATGATTTTAGATTTTTAGGTTATATATTATAAATTTATTTTTCTTAATATTAATATTAAATGATAATAGCATTAGTATTAAATATAATTATTTATATTATAATTATTTATATTAGTATTGTATTATATAAATTAGTATTATATTATTATTATTTATTTCTCTATTGTATAATAGTATAATATTAGTATTAAATATTTATATTATAACAATAATACTTAAGGGAGGGAGAGAGAGAGAGAGAGAGAGAGAGAGAGAGAGAGATGAAAATGAAAAAAGTTGAGGCAAAATTTGAGCGGGAGATTTCAGACATCCAATATGTTCAAATATCTTATTCATTTTACTGGCATCCAAAATAAAAAGTTCATTCTCTAGATCCTTCAATTCAAGAACCACATTTTTTTGCATAGAATATCACATGATTACAGTTGTAGAAGACAAAAATTTACTTTTTCCACCCTTTTTGGTGAAATTTCTCTATTATCAAAGATTTTTGCATCACCTTTTTGGTCTCATCAAGGGGAGTAGAAGTCGTCAAAAGCATAAATGGAAGAGGAATCTCACAAATGAAGAGATTGAAGTGTATAGAGAAATGGATAGGGTTGCTCATTGGAACAAGAGACAAGGTATGTTAAATATTAATGAAGATGTGGGAATAGACCCACCCTTAAATGTGGTTTCAAGTGAAGAAGAACATGAATTTGAAATGATTTATAAAAATAGTATTGAAACTAAGAATGTAGGGATTGAAAGTGAAAATATAGGTTTTGAAAATGAACATGTAGATATGGATAATGGAAGTGTGGACATTGACAGTGAAAATCCACTAATTGAATATGAAGGAATTGACAATGATAATGGTGCACAAGAACCAAATCAACATAACACATTTCCAAATTATATGAGAAATGAAGTCCCTTGGGAGGAAGAAAGATAAACTTCAAATTTGAGACCTTCAAGAACAACAAAATGGTTACTTGAAAGTGACGAGAACATAATGAGAAATTTCAATGGCAAGAGATCAAAAAGAACCGTTTGGTTGTGGGTTTCAACAAAAATTGATCATTTTTTTAGCCACAAGACATTGGTCGAGCAATGTCAAATGTTTGTGCAATTGTTAAAGATGTAGGAGACAAGACGTATACTAGTCAAATTGAAGATTAGTGTGAAAAATAATTAAAAAGGAGAAGAATGCTACTATTGTGAGAAACCTTTTTAGTGCTCTCAATTCCATTGGGAAGACTACCAAGGAAAAAGATAAGAGGGCCACTAGGAGGGTTATTACAACCTCCTTAGAAAGTCATCATTTGAGAAAGGCTCGTTTGATAAGACAAACTTGTGTTGACTTGAACCTAAATCATAAAACTTTGGATAGAGCACTTGCAAGAAGAGAAAGACTTGATCCTCTTCATAATGTTACATGGGCTTATAGCGGGAGACTTTCACATTGTGATAAGAAGCTTACCAATGGTGTGAATGATCAAATTCAACTATTTTGGCAATTTAACTCAAGAGGGTCACCAAATGTGAAGGATATCTTGAAGTTGAGAATTTGCATTTGAGACTTACCCCACATCCCAAACATTATTTGGAGGTGATTTAAACAATGTTGTTCAAAAAATTTGTGAGACACATCCAAAATTCCAAATATCACAAAGAGCTTTTGAAGCCCTCAAGCCTCTTTTTTTTTGTGCCTCTTAAAGTTTGAAATACTTATTTTTTAAAATATCATGTGGATTTTTCAATGCACCATGAACTGTTATGATCCCTTCATTCTACTTTGCATACTAGTGAAATGTTGGAGGAGTGTGGTGCAAGTTCTTCTAAAATCATCAAGAGACTTGCTAGATCATTTTGCATGTCCTAGAGATGATGGATGTTTCTTTTATAGAAAAGATTGCTTAAATGACAAGTGATCAAAGTGTGGTGGGCTAGTGAAGTTTGTTGAATGTTTTCATGAGGGTTGTGAACACAATTTTGGAAAGACAATTTTCCATAAAAAGGTATATGAAACCATTAAATATAAATTGAAAAGTGGAGGTGAAGGCTCTATATGTGTGTTGGTGACAAAAGAATGCAATGTAGCTTATTTTATTTCAGATTTCAGGAATAATATTTTTTTACAAGTATGCAAGACATAATCATAGGTCTCAGCAGTTGGATCAACAATTCAGGATGTGTAAGGACACTTTACCGATTGGAACTATTATATCAAGTGTTGACTTTGCAAAGAACTATATATTGCAGCCCCAAAATGAGTTGCAAGGTCAATATTACAATTCTATTCACATTGCTATTTTTGTGCACATAATATATATACATTCCCTTGACAATACAAAAGATGACCTGAAGATAATCAGAGAAGTATGTGCAATATTGCTTTGAGAATTATTTTGGGTGGGTGCGGGAAAATAATATTGCTATGGATAGACATCTCACTTGGTCAGGTAACTACATAGGTCAATTAAAAAATGCTCATATGTTTTATTGGTTATGTAGAATGCATGTAGAGAGAGGTGTACCTCATATTTGGAGTTTTTTTAAGGCCGTTCATGAAAAATGGGAGCATGATGGAGTAGGTTCATGTGCAAAGAGAGCTCTAGTTAAGGAGTAATTGAGGATTTCAGGTGAAGAACTCCTTAATGCTCATTCTATTGTTAATTGGTGTACTTCAACATTATCATGGGGGGGACTCTTGATTTAGCAAAGCACATAATCTTTTGGCTGGTTGAGTTGGGCACAATAGGAGATAGGTTGGATTTTCAAACTGTGAAAGATTCTTAAAAAAATGCATTCATTTCAAAGCTCAGATGCTAGTACATGGACCATTTGGACACAAGAGTTGGATTGTTATTATTTGAGGTGTCTTCATTGTGATTGGGATCAATGTGAGTCAAGTGAGAGGATCGATATGTGGGTTCCACATTATCTAACTTCTTTATCTATCACACTCTTTGTAATAAATGATGACATGGATTGTTCACTTGACTATGACCATCTTCCAGATCTTCTATTGCGAGGACATGTTTTTGTATTGGTTCCACCATAGGGGAATGATGAGAGATCATATTACTAGTTAGTATGTTGTATGCAAGGAAAGTAGAAACTTACACAACCAAAATTGACTCTTTGGTTTCTAGTTCACCAACACCACAAGGGCCTAGAATGCTCTGGTTCCTAGTAACCCTTTTTTAACACCTTTTATAGTTTTACTTTCAAATCTCCCAAAGGACCTAGGAAATTAATTATATGATCAAAGAGTACTAGTTGGATATTGTCTTCTTATTAGATGATAACATACAAACATATATAACATACAACATATACACATGAGGAGAATATGCATGTTTTTTTTATATTGTGTGGCCTAGTCTTTGATAAGGTCACATTGTGTGGCATGGTTTGAGAAAGCCAAACTAGTTAATTGTTAATGTGACAATATGAAATGTATTCCATTAGGTCTTAGTTTCTTGTTATTGTCAAAATAATTCATGTTAAAAATAAAGTAGGGCTTTCACAAATTAGAGATATGACTTGATTTATTTCAATAATGGTCAAGCCCCTTAAGAGTTGTGTAAATATAAAAAGTTAATCAAGATTATAATTTTGATGTAATTGAGAGTAATGTAACAGACCACAAACTAATTTTGATGTTGTTGATGCACTAAGAACATTAATTGAGAAATATTGGCATGAAAATGCAAGGGTTTCACCAAACCAAAGAGATGTTGTTAGAAGGTGAATTGCAATTAGAAATCATGAGCCACATCCAAAACACTACTTAGATATGACACAAATACAATTTATGAAAGGTTTCTTCAAAGCTTTCCTTAGATTAAAATTAGTCAAAGATTTTTTGAGATGAAAAAACCATTTTATGTTAAGATTAATCATGCACGTACTGTAATGACCCTTACCAATAGGCCACTAAAAACCCCTCAAAAATGTAACTCAAAATGTAGATAGAAAATTATTTTGCAATATATGAGTTCGCTGTCCCAAAATTTCAGAATAATAGATAGCAACCAAATACCATCTAAAACACTATCAATGATGTAGGAAATTGCTCAAAACCATATGCCATTCATATATCAACAATTTGCAACAATGTCATACATATTTCAGCCAATAATATGATCATCAAACCCTAGGTTTGCAATATAGATAGACTAAAAATTATAATGCCCTTTCACTTGCAAAATCCTAGCCTTCCTTTGATACCAATAATGCTAGATGGAAAACAAAGACAAGTACAATGTAAAATAGTAAAGTGTTGAAGCTATATTTTGTACTCAGCTGAAAACATACATTTCTCAGAAAATATGCCAAATGCCAAATGAGAAGTGAGGAACCTAATTGTAGATGGCTACAATAATTTTTACCAGTGCTGAAGATGCCAACACCCAAGCCAAAGTCACCCCAAATTTGAAAATGTACTTTCTTGCAGATTTTCAAAAATGTCTAGGAATTTTGAAAATTCCTTAAAAATAAATTGTGGCATTTTGGGACTCCAAAATGCACCTATCTTTATCTCCTCGACGATAGATATCCGATGCAAAAATACCCATAATGATATGCTGAGTAATGAGGAAGATATGAGCAAAAATATGGTTCCAAAACCCTATCCTGAAAATTTGAAAACTAAATTAGACTTGTAGCAAAAACTTTTTCGGATTGCTTTTTTGCTCTACTTTTTTGGATCTGCTTTTTCACTTTTCTTTTTCGGGTCTTCTTTTTCACTTTGCTTTTTCGGATCTGCTTTTTTGGACTGCTTTTTCAAATCTACTTTTTCACTTTGCTTTTTTAGATCTACTTTTTTTCCTCTTGCAATCAAAAACTCAAACCCTCAGGTATCTGAAGACTCCAAATAAGCTCAACTTGAAATGGCTGAATACCACTTCCAAAGTGCAACCCTTCAAAGGATATTTCACCTCCTTAGTTATGCAAATCCTTAAGAAACTCCATTCCTAAAGATCAAATGACAATCTGCAGACCAAGATGGGGCCACAAATGCTCAAAGAGAAAAGTAGTGTAAACTCAAGTCATGGGATGTCCAAATGAGAGGCCAAGCACTCTATTTATTCACTTTTCTGAGAAGCCACTAGAACTTCTAGAAGCATCCATAAAATATTCTTATAAAATCCCTTTATAATGCACTTTTATATAAAAAGTAACTTTATAAAATAAAAAGTGCAACTCAACTCAAAATTATAACATTTTGGCCCCACATAACACATTATAATAAAAATATGATAAACACCATCTCTCCGAGAGAAAATAAGACCATCCAATCCCCAAATAATCATCAGAATGACTCTCTCACCAAAACCATTTGCCTACGAGAGTCCATGATAGGAAAATCCATTGAAAAATGACATGTCACTAAAGAGGGGACATGATAGTTTGCCCCTCCTGAAATTGTTTGCCCTCAAGCAATCTCAAAGTTGGATGCTAAAAAATGTCTTCCCCCTCCCAAGTGGCATCCTCCTCAAGGAAATATCTCCACTTCACCAAGTACTCTCTAATAGTCCTCCTACGGAGCTGCCTCTCCTTGCTGTCAATGATGCACTCAGGAACAAGAACCAATTTCCCCTCATCATCTAATGGAGGAAGAACTGTTGAAGGTACAACATGCTGACCCAATGCCTTCTTGAGGCATGACACATGGAAAACATTGTGCACCCTGCTATCTGCTGGAAGCTCAAGCTCATAAGCCATCTCTCCTATCCACCTGATAATCCTGAAAGGCCCATAGTATCAAGGCTTAAGCTTCTCTGATCCACTCTTCCTAAGAGTAGACTATCTATAAGGCTGAAGCATGAGGTAAACCATGTCACCAACCTCAAAACTCCTCTCTATCCTCTTCTGATCCGCATACTAATTATGTTGATTCTATGCCCTGGCAATATTATCTCTAAGAGCATCAACAATGTCCTTTCTCTCTTGAAGAAAATCTTCGTCACGTGGAACTCTAACATCACTCATGAGCAAATTAAGAAAACTCAGTGCCTCATAACCATATAGTGCCCTGAAAGGAGTCATCTGAATAGACATGTGGTATGTGGTATTGTAGCAATACTCACATAGATAAATCCACCTAACCCATGCCTTCTGCTGACTAGCCACGTAGTTCCTCAAATATCCTTCCACCCACTTATTAACTATCTTAGTCTGCCCATCAGTCTGCGGGTGGTAACTAGTGCTAGGTGTGAGCTCAGTACCACATAAGTGGAACACCTCCTGCCAAAAATGACTCAAGAACCTACTGTCTCTGTTACTCACTATACTCCATGGTATCTCGTGCAATCTAAAAATCTCCCTGAAAAAGACCTCAGCCACTTGCACTGCTGTGTAAGTAGTAGTGATGGGAAAGAAGTGTGCATACTTTGTTAATCTATCCACCACCACGTAGATGCAATCTCATCCTTGGGCCTTAGGTAAGCCCGTAATGAAATCCATGGATATACACTCCCACTTCCTGTCAAGAATGGGAAGTGGTTGTAGGACCCCTACTAGAAAGGTGTGCTCTTGTTTGTTCTGTTGACAAACAGGGCACTCTTGTACATACTGCAACACATCTGCCTTGAGCCCCTTCCAAGTGAAATGCTCTGGCACCTACCTGTAAGTTTTGAAGTATCCAAGATGGCCAGCTATAGGTGAATCATGGAGAGCTCTCATAACAATATGCTTCACCTTCAATCCTGGGACTAAGAATATCCTATTCTTGTGGATAATCAAATCATCCACAAGTGTGTACCTGGTATCAACAACTATCCCATCAACAATCCTGGATGCCCATGAATCTCTAGCATATTTTGCAATAATCAAATGCCTCCAATCCTCGGATATCTCAACCATAGCACTGAGATGGGGTCTGTGTGACAAAGCATCTGCTACCACATTTTGAGTCCCTCTCACATAGGAGATGTCAAAATCATAAGCCTGCAGCTTACTAACCCACTTTTTCTATTTGTCATTGAGATCTCTCTGTCCAAGGAAATGTCTCAAACTATTGTGGTCAGTTTTAATGCAAAACTTACCACCCACCAGATACTGCCTAAATTTAGCCAATGCATGCATAATGGATAACATCTCCTTGTCATATATACTAAATGATCTCTTTGGCCCATAGAGCTTCCTGCTCACAAATGCAATGGGGTGCTTGTCCTACATCAAAACAACACCTATACCCTATCCAGATGCATCGCACTAAACCTCAAATGGCTTCGAGAAGTTGGGCAATGCTAACACAGGGCATGTAGTCATGATCTCCTTGAATCTCTCAAAGCAAGCATGTGCCTCAGGTGTCCAAACAAAGGCTCCCTTCTTCAGAAAATCTGTCATAGCAGTTGCATGATGTGAATACCCACTGACAAATCTATGGTAGAAACCACACAACCCAAGGAACCCTCTCAACTGTGTCAAGTTCTCTAGAGTAGGCCAATCCACAATAGCACAGATCTTATCAGGATCCATCCTTACTCCTGCACTAATGATGTGACCCAAATACAATAGCTCTGTCATGCCCAAATCACATTTGGACTCCTTGGCGTACAAGGACTCCGACTGCAAGATCCCCAAAACTATCTCTAGATGCTCCATGTGCTCCTGCCAAGTCCAACTGTATATCAAAATATCATCGAAGAAGACTAACACATAGTTCCTCAACTGATGATGGAAGACCCTGTTCATAGTAGACTAAAAAGTAGCTGGCACATTGGTCAGCCCAAATGGCATGACCACAAACTCAAAGTTCCCACAATGACATCTAAAGGCGGTCTTCTCAATATCTTGTTCTCTAACTCTGATCTGATGATAGCCAGATCTCAAATCAATCTTCGTGAAATAAAATGCACCATGTAGCTCATCAATTAGCTCATCAATCCATGGAATGGGGTACCTATTCTTAATTGTCTTCTTATTCAGCACCCTATAGTCAATGCACATCCGCAAAGTACCATCCTTCTTCACCAATACTACCAAAGAAGCAAAAGGAGACTTGCTCGGTCTGATGTGTCCCATCACAAGCAACTCCTTGCTGGTTTTCTCTATCTCATCCTTGAGTCTCTTAGGATGCCTATAGGGTGTAATCATCACAGGTTTAACACCCTCCTCTAACTCAATGATGTGCTCAATACCTCTATCTGGTGGCCTGCCAAGTGGGATGTCACTAAAGACTCTATCATACTTCACTCTCAACCTCTGAATGTCTGGATGATACTCTATCTTATGTTGTCCCTCCTATGTAGGCATGAGAGTGCAACTATTGCCCACTCTATACCATCATGTCTAGCCAACCTCTCCATCCGTCTGAAAGAAATAGTCTTGAAGTCACTATTTCTGATGGCTCTCAAAATATGTTGTTTCCCATCCACCTCAAACTTAATCTCCATGTCCTTCAATCTAAAAGTGACCTCTCCCAATGAGTGTAACCACTTCATCCCCAACACAATATCTAGATCACCCATGTTGACAACAAGGTAGTCCACCTTGAACTCATAGTTGTTCAGGCATAAGGGTAGATCTCTCACCATCTTGTTACACTTAAGAGTGTAACCATCAGCAACCTGTACTCGTAGTCCCTCAAACTCCTTAGTCATAATACCACAGTGTTCAACAAAATTTGCATCAATAAAATTGTGCGTAGCACCTATATCAACCAATGTAATAATTCTTTGCCCTGCTAGAACACCACGCAGTCTAAAAGATCCTTCCTGTTGAATGCTAGACAAGTATGCCTTCTGTAAGTGCAACTCAGGCTCCTCCTTAGGTTTTGAAGCCTCTATCTCTACCTCGGGCTCTGCATCACTATGATCATCCCCATGTCTAGAACTGTCAGAATCTGAACCCTTGTAGTAAGCCCACATAACCTTGTTGGCCTTCCCCTTAGGCCTCATAGGACAATCATGATCTCTGTCATAAGGATCCTTGCAGTAGAAACATAGCTTCTTCCTACGCAAGTCATTCAATGTCTCCATATCCAAAGGTGTAGTAGACTTACCCTTGGTGTCATCTTTTTTGCCCTTGTTTTTATCAAACTTCTTATTGTCCCTGAATGAAGAAGTGCTCCTGCAGGTGAATCTGCTAGAGGGTGCTATGAGCTCCATGCTCCGTGCCTTCCTCATAGCCTCCTACAATGAAGGGGGATCGAATGCCTTGATCCAACCCTTTAGAGGTTCAAACAACCCCTCTGTGAATAATATAACCAGCCTCCTCTCAAACACATCCTGCACCATCATTGATAATCTCTAAAACTCATTGATGTAGACCTCTAAACTGCCTATCTATCTCAGCTGTGCAAGATCATGGAAGAAGACCTCTAGGTCTTTCTTATCAAAGTGCTCTACCAATCTATCCACAAAATCCTGGTAGGATGTCACCTGATTATGTTGAAATGTAATCATACCATGTGACCACCAATCATGTGATGCACCCTCTAAATGCAAGGTGGCATACCTGATAGCATCCATCTCTAACATAGGCCTCAATGCTAGGAATGTATCTAACTTATGGATCCAAGCCTGTGCTATCATCTATCCACTACCATCAAAAGATGGTAAGGTGAGCTTGCTAGAAACTCACTGCAACTCACTGTCCTGACCTCCTCTAGGCCTCCTGTTCTGCCTACTACTCCTCATGTGCTCTCTTCTCTGACTCAGGTAGCGATCAAAATTCAGCAACTCATGAACATGTGGAGGTAATGCCTACCATTCTGCATTTGTAGCTCTAAGATCATCCTGAAAGTCCTCTGGCATATCATTCTCTCCTGCCTCCTAGGCCTCCTCTCTAAGGAATGTAGGACATGTAGGCCTATCTGCAGTCCATGACCTATGCTTAGGAGCACCCTGTGAACCTACTACACTCCTATTATCCTACTCTGGTGTCCCTCTACCCTGTTCCTAATTCCTCGGCTGAGCAACTCTCTCCATCATAGTGGTTAATGCACGTATAGACTAAACTATCTCCTACTGTCCAGTAGTCATAGCCCAGAAGAAGTCTCTAGCCTCATCATCACGAGTCCTAGGGACTCTAGGTAGACTCTGTGACTATCTCTCATCCATAGTAAGTATATCTCTGAATTCTTGCTCACCCTCAAGTACAGCTCTCCTGCGTGTATAATACTTGTGATGCCCAAATGTTGAAGGATGCATAAAGATTTCTTACCCAATAAGATGGAAAGAACATCGCTCTGATACCATTGTAATGACCCTTACCAATGGGCCACTAAAAACCCCTAAAAAATGTAACCCAAAATGTAGATAGAAAATTATTTTGCAATATATGAGTTCGCTGTCCCAAAATTTTAGAATAATAGATAGCAATCAAATACCATCTAAAACACTATCAACGATGTAGGAAATTGCTCAAAACCATATGCCATTCATATATCAACAATTTGCAACAACACCATACATATTTCAGCCAATAATATGATCATCAAACCCTAGGTTTGCAATATAGATAGACTAAAAATTACAATGCCCTTTCACTTGCAAAATCCTAGCCTTCCTTTGATACCAATAATGCCAGATGGCAAACAAAGACAAGTACAATGTAAAATAGTAAAGTGTTGAAGCTATATTTTGTACTCAGCTGAAAACATACATTTCTCAGAAAATATGCCAAATGCCAAATGAGAAGTGAGGAACCTGATTGTAGATGGCTGCGATAATTTTTACCAGTGCTGAAGATGCCAACACCCAAGCCAAAGTCACCCCAAATTTGAAAATGTACTTTCTTGTAGAATTTTGAAAATTCCTTAAAAATAAATCATGGCATTTTGGGACTCTAAAATGCACCTATCTTTATCTCCTCGACGATAGAAATCCAATGCAAAAATACCCAGAATGATATGCTGAGTAATGAGGAAGATATGAGCAAAAATGTGGTTCTAAAACCCTATCCTGAAAATCTGAAAACTGAATTAGACTTGTAGCAAAAACTTTTTCGGATTGCTTTTTCGCTCTGCTTTTTCAAATCTACCTTTTTGCTTTGCTTTTTTGGGTCTGCTTTTTCACTTTTCTTTTTCGGATCTGCTTTTTCGGACTACTTTTTCGGATCTTCTTTTTTGCTTTTCTTTTTCGGATCTACTTTTTCGGACTACTTTTTTGGATCTGCTTTTTCACTTTGCTTTTTTGGATCTACTTTTTTTCCTCTTGCAATCAAAAACTCAAACCCTCAGGTAAGTCTGAGGACTCCAAATAAGCTCAACTTGAAATGGTTGAATACCACTTCCAAAGTGCAACCCTTCAAAGGATATTTCACCTCCTCAGTTATGCAAATCCTTAAGAAACTCCATTCCTAAAGATCAAATGACAATCTGCAAACCAAGATGGTGCCACAAATGCTCAAAGAGAAAAGTAGTGTAAACTCAAGTCATGGGATGCCCAAATGAGAGGCCAAGCACTCTATTTATTCACTTTTCTAAGAAGCCACTAGAACTTCTAGAAGTATCCATAAAATATTCTTATAAAATCCCTTTATAATGCACTTTTATATAAAAAGTAACTTTATAAAATAACAAGTGCAACTCAACTCAAAATTATAACATTTTGGCCCCACATAACACATTATAATAAAAATATGATAAACACCATCTCTCCAAGAACAAATAAGACCATCCAATCCCCAAATAATCATCAGAATGACTCTCTCACCAAAACCATCTGCCTACGAGAGTCCATGATAGGTAAATCCACTAAAAAATGACATGTCACTAAAGAGGGGACATGACACGTACTACATGTTGTAGGTATCATGTTGAGCTTTCCATGCATTATGAGATTTTTCTCTATATATGTGGTACTTTGCACACTAACAATATTTTGTAGGAATGTGGTCTACAAGAACCTCTTAAGTCACTAAGAGACTTCATTTCAAGTGTACTCTGTAAATGAGATGATGGGTGCATTTATTATAAGATGATGTGTTTGAAAGGACTTTGTCCTACATGTGGTGGTTTGCAAAAGTTGCATATATTCTTACATCTTGATAACACACATGAAATTGGGCAAGAACTAGTTTCTTTTGGAAAATAAAATTCAGTCACATATGGTGTTAAAGATGGAAAAGAATTAAAGAGGTGTGAGTTAGTGAAAAGGAATATATGCGTAGCTAATTTTATGAAGATATTTCAAGAAAAACTAGTTTATGAGTACATAGGTCACACACATAGAGCTAGGTGGTTACATGAGCAATTCAAGTTGTGTAAGGACACTTTCAAACTCGGTACCACTATCTTTGTCATTGATTTTGTAGAGAATGATACACTAAAACCTCAAAATGAAGTACAACCTATGTAATATCACTCTATACAAGTTAGAATTTTCGTACGCATAGTATTCATGCATGCACATGATAGCACAGAGGAGGACAGAACGGTTATAAGAGAGTTTCACTTCATACAAGTTAGTGAATGCAACTTGTTTGAAACTCATTCCAATCAAAATTTATGAGTATAAAAACTAGAAACAAATTTTACATAACCAATTAGGATAGACACATATACAGACTCACATAAACTCACTCTTGATGCAAAAGATACATAGGATATGTCAAAGACTAAAACATGCTTCACACAAATAAGAAATAGTGAGCGTGAAAGAGAAAAGAACAAACAAAGAAAAAGTGGATCAAAATAATGAAAATATAATGGGTGATCTCATAATACTAGGTTACACTTTTTGGCCAACTTTCACATTGAAATCAACATTTTTCAGTAAATATTCACTTTCTGAAATTGATAATAGCTTAACCATTAAATTTTAGATGGTAGATGGACATTCTATAAATGTCATTGAATCTAATCCAATATGCAACAACAACAATGTTAAGGACTCCAAAAACTCATAAAATGTGCAATCAAAGAAGGAGAGTCTTGAACCCAATGGGTGAATATGTGTTTGTTGGTGATAACCAAAAATATGTGAAATGTGATTTGTTTCTTGAGAACTCAAAAATGAAGGAAGGAATCGCAATCATGTTGTCTAACTTGGTGGTGGATTACATTGTTTCTTCAATAAAAAAGAACTTAGTTGGGAAGTTTCTTTTCCTTTAGACAAATAATAGATATGGAAAAAAAGGGTGTCACTAGAATGGACGATGAAAGGATGTGTCACAATAAGCACCATGCCCAGTGCTCTCTTCTTGTTCAAATTTACTACAAAGGGGGATTTGGTGCCCTCTTACTCTATAAGTTGAAACTAGCTTTGGATCCTACATCATATTTAATAAGATAATGCTAGTGCAAGTTCACACATCAAGACTCCCACTTGAGTTTTGGGATAAGAAAATTTTTATGTGGAATAGAAGCACATTTGGTTGCTATATTTCTATAGATGATGTGAGAAAATAAAAATCTAGCTTAGTTTTTGCTAACTTTGTGTGAATGTTGTTTTTAATAAGAATCTTCGTACTTTTATTACCATGCAATCCAAGTTGCACAAATAAACCTAGGTGTTGGTTTATGAAAATGCTATAGTCTATGGCAAAAGAAAATATTAAATTGATACATTTGATAGTTGAATCTAGAGCCTTCTAACAAAAACCTTTGAAATGGATATATACACATCCATCATGAAGGGTACAACTATAGTTGGTAAATCTAGCATGGAAGGCCTAGAGATAGAAAGTGATGAGTACCCCTTCATTGAAGGGCTTCTAAAGTTGATGGAAACTTATAATAAGACTATGCAGGGGGAGAAGAGTGAAAAAAACCCTCAAATGGTAACCCTACTAGAGGAAGGGGAGATCCCCCATCCTACTATCAAAACTATGTACTAATTACTTCTAAAGGAAGACAACAACACTGGATTTTGGCAAAAAGTTTGGAACCCCTAGCTTATTCCCAAAATCAATTTCTTTTGGTGGATATCTATGATTAAAAAAATACTCATATAAGATAATCTTAGTAAGCACAAATTTCAGCTTCATAATTGATGTATGTTATGCAAACATGAGGAGGAAAATATCCCTCACTTGCTAATCCATTGTAATTATACACAAGTCGTGTGGAGTATAGTGTTGTAGAAGCTTGAAATTCCTTGGGGTATGAATGGAGATGTTCAAAAATTAACTAAAAATTGGTTGGGGAATGCTTGTAACCTTCTTATTAGAGAATTCCAAGAGTAGTTCCCTCCCATCTTGGTTGGAGCACTTAGAAGGAGAGGAACTACAAGATTTTTTGTGGAGTTGAGAAGTTGACTAAAACTACTTATGGAAAATCTTTAAGTTACTACCTATCCTTTCCCTTCCTTTCCTCCTACTTAGCTATATGATGTGAAGCTGATAGGAATCAAGTTTTATCTAGCTCTTATGCTAGGTTTAATTGTTCAAAAATATTGAGGACGAAAAATACTAAATGAATCCTCCCTATATGTGTATATTTCAAAATAAATTTTGATGGCACTACAAGTCACTCCCACAACAATGCTATAGTGGAGGGAGTTATAAGTACATGCTTTTGTGAGATGGTGGCAACCTATAGTGGTGACCTTGAGAAAAACATGAGTAATCAAACTGAAGTGATAACTCTATTAGGGGGTCTTAAATTGCCCTTTCAACTGAGATTAGGGTTCTACCTATAGAAGGTGATTCTAAACTCATTTTTGATGTAGGATTACGATTAACTAGTCTTTTGAAGGGATTGTGAGAGATATCGACAAACTTCTTTTTAGCTTTTTTTTTTAAATTCAAGGAAGGTAATATGGTTGTAGATATATATGGCTTCATTGGAATATCATATTGAAGACTTGATATGTTGGAGGAAGAAATAATTAAATCTAAGGGGATGGTAATATTTTAATACAAAAGAATTAAATCTAAGGGGAATTTAGATCTCTCTCTCTCTCTCTCTCTCTAACTCTCTCTCTCTCTCTCTCTCTCTCTCTCTCTCTCTCCTCTCTCTCCTCTCCCTCTCCCACCTATCACTCCCCTCTCCCCACCCTCCCTCTCAATCTCTCCCTCCCACTCCCCGCATTCCCCTCTCCCTCTCCTCTCCATCCCGCTGCCCCTCCCTCCCTTTCACCCTCCATCCCCCTCCCCCCTCTCACCTCTCCCTCCCCCCCCTCTTCCTCTCCCACTTCCCTCTCTCCTCTCCTTGCTTCCCCCTACCTCCCCTCTCCCTCTCTTCTCCCCCTCCATCTCTTCCTCTCTCACCCTCTTGCTCCCTCTCCCTCCCTCTTGCTCCCTCTCCCTCTCCTCTCCCCACCCTCCCCTGTCCCCCCATCTCCATTTCCCTCTCCCTCCTACTCCTTCTCCCTCTCCTATCCCTCTACCTCTCTCCCCATTCCTCTCCCTCTCCCTCTCCCTCTCCCTCTCCCTTCCTCTCCCTCCCCCTCCCTCCCCTCCCTCCCTCCCTCTTTCCCTCCCTCCCCCTCCTCTCCTTCTCCCTCTCTCCCTTCCTCTCCCTCTCCCTCTCCCTCTCCCTCCCTCCCTTCCTCTCCCTCCCTCTCTCCCTCTCTCCCCCCTTTCCTCTCCTCTCCTCTTCCTCTCCCTCCCCTCTCTCTCCCCTTCCCTTCTTCTCCCTCTCCATCTCCCTCTCCCTCTTTCCCCTCCCTCCCTCTCTCCCCTTCCCCTTATTCTCCCTCTCCCTCTATCCCCCTTCCTCTCCCTCCCTCTCCCTCTCTCCCTCCCTCTCTCCCTCCCTCCCTCCCTCTCTCTCTATCCTCTACCCTCTCCCTCTCCATCTCCCTCTCTTATCCCTCTTCCTCCACCCTCCCTCTCCCTCTCATCTCTCTCTACATCTCTCCCCATTCCTCTCCTCTCTCAACTACCGTACCCCGTCCCTCCCTCTCCCCCCTCTCCCCCCTCTCTTGCCCTTTACCTCCTGCTTCCTCTCCCCTCCTTCCCTCCCTCTCCTTCTCCTCTCCCCCTCCCCCTATTGCTCCCCTCTCCCCACCCTCCCTCTCCCTCTCTCCCTCCCACTCCCCCTACTCTCTCCTCTCTCTCTCTCTCTCTCTCTCCTCTCTCTCTCTCTCTCTCCTATTCCCTCTCCCTCTCATCTCCCTCTCCCTCTCTCCTCATTCCTCTCATCCCTCTCTCGCTAACCCCCCATCCCTCCCTCTCCCCCCTCTCCCCACCCTCTACCTCCTACTTCCTCTCCCCTCTCTCTCTCACTTCTCTCTCTCCCTCTCTCTCTCTCTCTCTCTCTCCTCTCTCTCTCCTTCCCTCACTCTCACCTCTCCTCTCCCTCTCCCCTCCTCTCCTCCCTCCTCCCTCAAGCCCTCCCTCCCTCTCCTCTCCTTCTTTGTCTCTCCTTCCACTCCCTCTCTCCTCTCCTCTCTCTTCCTCTCCCTCCCTCCCTCCCTCTGTCCCCTTTCCTCTCCCTCTTCCTCTTCCCCCTCCTCCCCTCTCCCCTTCCCCTTCCTCTCCCTCTCCATCTTTTGCCCCTTCCTCTCATTCCCTCTCCCTCTCCCTCTTGCCTCCCTCTCCCCTCTCTCCTTCCTCTCACCTCTCCCTCCCTCCCTCCTTCCCTCTCTCGTCCTATCCTCTCCCTCTCCCTCTCCCTCCACCCTCCCTCTCCCTCCTGCTCCCCACCCTCTCCCTCTCCCCATTCCTCTCCTCTCCCTCTAGCTACCACGTTCATCTGTCTCCCCTCTCTCACTCCCTCTGCCTCTTGCTTCCTCTCCCCTCCCTCCCTATCCATCTCCTCTCCTCTCCCACTATCTCTCCCCTCTCCCCACCCTCCCTATCCCTCTCTCCTTCTTACTCCCCCTGCTCCCTCTCCCTCTCACTTCCTCTCCATCCTGCTCCCCCTCCCTCCCTCTCACCCCCCATGCCCCTCCGCCCTCCCTCTCCCTCTCCCACTCCCTCTCCCCTCTCTCATCTCCCTCTCCCTATCCCTCTCCCTCTCCCTTTCCCTCTCCCTTCCTCTCCCTCTCCTCCCTCCCTACTCATTCACCCATCCTCTCCCTCTCACCCTCCCTCACCCTCCTCTCCTTCTCCCTCTCTCCCTTCCTCTCCCTCTCCCTCTCCCTATCCCTCTCCCTCTCCCTCTCTCCCTACTTCTCTCACCCTCCCTCACCCTCCTCTCCTTCTCCCTCTCTCCCTTCCTCTCCCCTCTCCCTCTCTCCCTCTCCCTCTCCCTCTCTCCCTTCCCTCCCTCTCTCTGCCTCCCTCTCCCACTCCCCCCCTCCCTCCCTCTCATCTCTCCCTCCCCCCACCCTCCCCCCACCCTCACTCTCACCTCTCCCTCCCCCTCCCTCCCTTCCTCTCCCTCTCCTTTTCCTCCTACTCCCTCTCTTCCTCTCTCTCCCTCATGCTCCATCTCCTTCTCTCCCTCTCTCCCTACCTCTTGCTCCCCATCCCTCCCCTCTCCTCCTCTCCCTCCACCACCCTCACTCTCCCTCATACTCCCTCTCCTATCCCTCTCCCTCCACCCTCCCTATCCTTCTTGCTCCATCTCCCTCTCCTTCTTGCTCCCTCTCCCTCTCATCTCCCTCTCCCTCTCTCCCCATTCCTCTCCTCTCTCTCCCGCTATCGTGTCATCCCTCTCCCCCCTCTCACTCCCTCTACCTCATCCTTCCTCTCCCCTCCCTCCCTCTCTTCCTTCTCTCCCTCTCCCCCTATCACTCCCCTATCCTCACCTTCCCTCTCCCTCTCTCCCTCCTGCTCCCTCTCCCTCTCCCTTCCTCTCCCTCTCTCCCTTCAGCTCCCAATGCTTCCTCTCCCCCTCCCTCCCTCTTGCCCCCATACACCTCCCCCTTCCCTCTCCCTCTCCCTCTCTCCCTTCCTCTCCCTCTCTCTCTCCTTCTCCTCCCTTCCTCTCCCTCCCTCCCTCCCTTCCTCTCCCTCTACCTCTTCCCCCTCCCTCCTTCTCTCCCCTTCCCCTTTCCTCTCCCTCTCCCTCTCCATCTCTCCCACATCCTCTCCCTCCCTCTCTCCCCTCCCTCCCTCTCCCTCTCCCTCTCCCCCTTCTCTCCCTCTCCCTTCCTCACTTCTTCACTCTCTCTCCTCTCCTCTCCCTCCTCCCTCTCCCTCTCTCCCCTACTTCTCCCTCTCCCACTCTCCCCCTTCCTCTCCCTCTCCCTCTCCCCTCTCCCTCTTCCTCTCCCTCTCTCCCTCTTCCTCTCCCTCTTCCTCTCCTTTTCCCTCCCCCCTCTCCCCCTACTTCTCCCTCTCCCTCTAACTCTCCCCTCTTCCCTCTCCCTCTCTACCTCTCCCTCTTCCCCTTCCTCTCCTTTTTCCCTCCCCCCCACTTCTCCTCCCTCCCTCCCTCTCCACCCTCCCTTGTCTCCCTCTCCCTCTTTCTCTCTCCCCCCTTCCTCTCCCTCTCCCTTTCCCTCTCTTCCTCTCCCACCCTCCCTGCCCCTCCTCTCCCTCTCCCTCTCCCCTCTCCCCCTTCCTCTCCCTCTCTCTCTCCTTCTCTACCCTTCCTCTCCCTCCCTCCCTCCCTCCCTCTCTCTCTCCCCTCCTCTCTCTCTCCCTCTTCCCCTCCCTCCCTCTCTCCTCTTCCCCTTCCTCTCCCTCTCCCTCTCTCCCCCATCCTCTCCCTCCCCCTCTCTCCCTCCCTCTCCCTCTCTCCCTTCTCTCTCTCCCCCCTCTCTCCCTTCTTCTCTCTCTCCCTCCCTCCTTGCTTCCTGCTCTCTCATCTCCTCTCCCTCTCCCTCTCCCTCTCCCTCTCCCTCTCCCTCTTCCTCTTCCCTCTCTTCCCATACTTCTCCTTCTCCCCCTCTTCCCCTTCCTCTCCCCCTCCCTCTCCCTCTCTCCCCTCTTTCCTCTCCCTCTTCCTCTCCTTTTCCCTCCCCCCCCGCTCCCCCTTCCTCCCCCTCTCTCACCCTCCCTTGTCTCCCTCTCCCTCTTCTCTCTCCCTCTCCCTCTCTCCCTTCCTCTCCCTCTCCCTCTCTCTCTCTCTCTCTCTCTCTCCCCCCTTCCTCTCCCTCCCTCAATCACTCCATCTTTCTCTCCCCTCCCTTCCTCTCCCTTCCTCTCTCTCTCCCTCCCCTCCCCTCTCCCCTCCTCCCTCCCCCTCCTCTCCCTCTCCCCTCTCCCCCCTCCCCCCTCCCCCTTCCTCTCCCTCCCCCCACCCTCCCCTTGCCCTCACTCTCACCTCTCCCTCCCCCCTCATCCCTCCTCTTCTTCTCACCCCCCCTCCCTCCCACCCTCTCTTTTCCTCTCCCTCTCTCGTCCCTCCCTCACTTCAGCTCCCACTCCCCACCCCCCTCCTCTCCTTCTCCCTCTCTCCCTTCCTCTCCCTCCCTCCTCTCTCCCCCTTCCTCTCCCTCTCCCTCTCCCTCCTTGGTGTAGGGGCACTTTGAAATTTAATCATTATCAGAATATTGAAGTATCTAAGTCATTTAGAACTTCATGTTTTCATTTATTAAACTATATGGTAATGTACTCAATTGGTTTTAAATGATGTTTCTAATGAAAATCCGAATGAAGGGACATGGGAGATAAACGGTTTGTAACCGTCTCGAATTATCTATAAAGATAGCAATGTAATTGAAGGGGAGGACACAAGAAAGTGATCACGGTAGAGAGAAGAGGATTAGTAGAAAGAATTGGGTTCTCTGGCCTCCAGCCAGAGAGCCATCAAAATTTTTATTCGTGGGTTTTAACGAACTGTAATTTTAAACTTTAGTGGAACATTTGCGTTCCAGATTTCATGATGTCATTTGAAAGTTAATGTGTTCTACTGATTTGGCTTGTAGCTCTCTTAGGCTATCAGTTTCAAGAGTTTTTATTATTAGATTGTCCCATGTTTTGTTAGGTTTCGGCTTTCTTATGAGAGATTTGATGTGTTAAAGAATCGGGTTTTCCTTATTTACAGTCAGCATTATATATTGTGTTGATTTGCTAATGTATCGAGTTTGATGCAAGGGTCTAATTGATTATTGAATTGGGCTTTGTTCATTATGTCAATTCTCTGGTGTCTATGAAACAGTCCCGATTTGCAGACATTTGAAAAGTGCATTTGCGGTTTGGAGATGTGTTTCAGATTTCCATGATAGTCCCAGTTTGGGACATCACTGTCATGTATTTAGGCATGTTGATGAGATGCCAATGCTTGTTGTATATGATAAAGAATTGATATAAAACCGACTACAGATGTTTGAGTGCATGAGTTGTATGACGGTTTTCAAGAAACCGTTTATCATTGATATTGATCAGTGTGGCCATTTGCAATCGATCTTTGTGCACAGAATTGTGTACATTTTGTAAAGTCAAGGAATGATGGATGTCGCTCTTCAACGACCACCAAAGTCATCACATCTTTAGAGCCATGTATGATAGTCGTGAGACATGCCAAAAATAGTGAAGGAAAAGGCGTCATAAGGATTAGTAACAGTTTCTGGTGGCGTTGAGTTATGATATCAAGTTGCATAATGATGGTTGACAGATATGTTGAACTTGGCATGTGCTAATGCAAAGGGTGGCGGCTAGTTAGGAAGAGAAAGATTCTCTCTTGTTGGTCGGTGACCCAAGAGAGAATCGATGACCGATAAGAACAGCACAGTGAAAGAGTGAGTGGCCGATTTGAAAAAGGTGGTGACTTCGGTTATGAAAGAACAGTATGGCTATACCCATGTGAGAAGTGACGGCAGATGGTAGATTCAACCTTGAAGCCGCAAGGCATGATGAACAGTGAACATAAGTTTATCATCGGTGAGTTGATTCAGTACAATATTGAAATTTGATATTGTTATCATTATTTATGAAGTATCAAAATACAATAAGCCTCTAAATCTCTTGTAAGAAGAAAGAGATGATGAAGTCCATGCAGATTTTATAAACACCACGAAGTCCTCTACGTCAAGTGGTATCAGAGCGCAGCAAAAGGTCTGGGTTTAGGCAAAAAAAAGATTTAGGATTTGGAAAGTTGAAGGTCCTTTGTTGAACCCTTCGAGTTGAACTATCCTCCGAGAGTGTTCCAAAGTGGTGGCTGGATATCTAATGAACCCTAGAGTGGTGAGAAGAGATGGCTTTGACAAGGAGTGAAAGAGAAATGGTTAAGGCATTGAAGGAGTATCTATATGGTGATAAGAAGGAGAGAGAAGAAAGGGAAAGAAAGAAGAAGGAAGAAGAAGTTAGGAAGAAAGAAGAGGAAAGATTAAAAAATCTTGGAGAAGAATTGGACAAGAGTATTGCAAAGTGGGAGAGAATAGTATTGCTCTTGGAGCAAGCAGCAGATGAAGATATGGATCAAGAAGAGGTATGCATTCCATTGGAAGGGCACTGACAGCAGATGAATGCTGGTGTTGAGAGTGAGAGTGAACAACAAGAGGTTGTTGTTGAACCTTGTGAGGAAAAGGTTCTTGCAGATGGAGAGTTGGTGACAGGTGTGGTTGCAAACAATATTATTTGCCCAAATGATGGAAATGTAGACAAGGATGATCAAGAAGGAAAGAACATAGTACAAGAATCAAATGCTAAGGAAACTATTATTGATGTAACAGATGGAGTATTGGTTGATCACCATGATGCCCTAGAAATATTCAAACAAGAAGAATACACAGTTATGGATTCATTTGATAGATGTCTTTATATAGGTGATATGATGATTATATCTAATATATTTATTCCAGGATCCAAAGAAGGTAGCATGAATCATGCCAAGCAGGGTATTCATTATGGAGATTGGAACCAACACGTTGCGTGGAGCAACACCCATTCAGTCATTCTTGTGATACCATTATTGCCTTTATACAACTGGAGAACTCAGAAGAAGATTACAACAATTCAATGGGACTTGAATTTTTTTGTGTCCCCGGGAGTATGTGCATCCGCCAATTGAAAATATTTTGAAGATCCACGGTTATTTCACTTTGTAATATGGCTTAGTAAGCCATTTCATGTTTTATTGATGTAATTGGGTTTAGGAGGTTAAATCTTAGTAGTAAGTGTCTTGGACATAATAAGTATCACCGTGAACTCCATGATACAATTCATAGTTTATTTAATGTGATTAGCACTTACTCTCATCGGTGATAAGAACTGTTAGAGAATTGGAGTGAGTCGGTCGTGGGTAGTTAGAAATTAGTTTTGAGAATTAGTTTTGGGGAAGTCTTTTTTATATTCTGTCACCCAATGAAGGGGAGAGGGGGGGTAGAATAGAACAGAGAAGGGAAGAGTAGTCAATGGGAAAAGAGATTATCGGTGTAATATGAAACAAGATGAATAAAATAATATTCTGCACTTGCATCCGATTCTCTCTGTGACTATTTGGTTTTATGAATGTTATATTTACCAATTTGCAATTTCCCTGTTTCAAATGTCTTGATCGGTCATGTTTATGGTGTATAGCCAAAGTCATATTAATTGCAATTCAATTTCGAAGATAGTTAACGGTCGGATGAAACTCAGTTTCCACAGATGTTCTGATTGATCTATGGTTATTAAGTTCCTGGGTTTCGTGTTTGTTTGATATCAGTTTTCATTGGGAGTTTAATGGTTTATTGAATTAGGTTGTGTTTGTATATGACAACCGATTTTGTAGATCTCAAGTTTTTGCTCTGTTTGATCATTGAAGAAGTTTATTAGCTTTTTGGAATCGGTTTATGGTAACAGAGAAATAATTCAAAATGCTGAGTGTTAGTGGAAAGCACCGTGTTGATAAAGGAACTGAATCAGATCGAGATTCTTCATGATTGCACTCGGTCTTTAGAGATTGGAAAAGGTGACTGGCAGTGTGGTTGTAACCGAGTGGTAATCATGTTTCCACTATCATGTTTTGTCTGTAGCAGTTGTTGATGGAGCCTTTTAAACTTCAATTTGTCTTGCACTTAGTCATTTTGTTCACTTCAGGCAAACAATAATCAAGAACCAGTTTTGGCTTAGATATCGGGTTTTGTCCAACAGTCCGGATTTGGAAAATGGAAACCATAACTATCGCAGAGAATATATTTAGGGAAAAGCTGATAGTTGATCTATAAAAATATTAAGTTGGAAACGGTTCAAGCATAGCAGGGTCATTGCTATTTGGTGTAAGGTGGTGGATCGATAGCCAAACAGACCGTGAGAACTGTGTTTGCAGCGAAGGGTGATTAAAGGATATCGAAGACTCTTATTTGTATTCGGCCCTTGAAAATATAAAAGGTGGCGACAGTTTCATTTGAAACAGATCGATCAGATTCAGGATTTGACAAAAGTTTATGTAATTTTGAATTGTTATTGCCTTTGGTGTTGCTACCACTGTGCGCTCTGCATCACTCCCTCTCTCCCTCTCCCTCTCCCTCTCCCCCTCCCCCTTCCTCCCTCTCTCCCTCTCCCTCTCCCTCTCCCCCTTCCCCTTCCTCTCACCTCTCCCTCCCCCCCACCCTCCCCCTGCCCTCGCTCTCCGCCTCTCCCTCCCCCCTCTATCCCTCCCTCTTCCTCTCGCCCCACCCTCCCCCACCCTCTCTTTTCCTCTCCCTCCCTCCGTCCTTCCCTCCCTCCCCCTCCCCCTCCCCCTCCCTCTCTTTTCCTCTCCCTCCCTCCCCCTCCCCCTCCCCCTCCCCCTTTCTCCCTTCCTCTACCTCCCGCCCTCCCGCCCTCCCTCTCGCCTCTCCCTCCCGCCGCCCTCGCTATCGCCTCTCCATCCCCCCTCCATCCCTCCATCTCCCTCTCCTCTCCCTCCTACTCCCTCTCTTCCTCTCTCTCCCTCCTGCTCCCTCTCCTTCTCCCACCCTCCCCTCTCTCTCCCCCACCCTCCATCTCCATCTCCATCTCCCTCTCCCCCCACCCCCTCATGTTCCTTCTCCCTCTCTCTCTCTCCCACTTCTTCTCCCTCTCCCTCTCCCTCTCCCTCTCTCCCCCTTCATTTCCCTCTTCCTCTCCCTCTCCCTCTCTCTCTCCCTCTCTCCCACATGATCTAAATGTTAGTTGAAATACATACATTATGCAAACAAAAAGTGAATACCTTTTTCTAAAGTAAAATTTAATTCTAAATTAACAAATACTAAATATGAAGCACAATTTGACATATTTATAATATTTAGAAATACCAAATTTGAAGTACACTAACATCAAACTAATTTAACATTTTAATGTAAATTCAAAGTATAAGTATGCAAAAGTTCAAATGTAAATTCTTAGATTACCACTTGGAGTATTAAACATTTGCAGCCTTTGTGGCTCTAAAACCACTGCTAGCATTAAACACCTATGGTCTCTATAGCTCTCTTAGAACTTAAGATGAAGAAATACATTTCTTTTTACCTTATCTACAAGAAAAAAAAAACCCATTGTGAGCATTAAACACCTGACCTCTGCAACTCTGTTAAGATGTAAGCTAGAGAAATACAATTCTTTTCCCTCTGTTTTCATCTTATTTGTAAGGAAAAAATCCACTACAAACATTAAACACCTATTAGCCTATATCGCTGAAAAATACAATTCTTTTTCCCCAATTTTCATCTTATCTTAAAAATCTATTTTATAACAGGGTAGAGATATAGGTAACAGGGTAACTTATATTTTATCTAACCTAGGTAAAGCTCTTGGGTAACAGGGTAGAGATATAGTCCACAGCCACGTGCCATTTCAGCTCAGCACAACCACTATCCCTCTATTGGACTCTATTGGCCATTACCCAGTATCATCTTGGGAGTTTGGTTCTTATATCCATTAACCAGTAATCTGTTAGAGGATCGGAGGCTCTGTGTATGAGCTCAAAGTGGAAGAGGCTTTCAAAAGCTGTCTAGGATACATGCTAGTTATTGAGTCACTGACTCCTGAAATATTAAACACAGGTCTGTATAACCTTTTTTTGGCTTTGATTAACATGGATACAAAGTAGTTGAAAATAGATGATAAATATGCCGAAATGTGCAAACTGCTCATCGAGAATAAGGCAAGTGTGACTTCCAAAGATGAGGATGGTTGGACTCCACTTCACTATGCATTTGGGTCAAATGAGTATAATGAAGATGTTGCTCATCTTCTGATTTCAGCGGAAAGAGAGGACAGTATAGAACGGAGCCTTTCCTTGGTAGATATGGTTTGCTTTTCTAAGCAAATGGGTAGTAGACAAAAAAGAAGAATACAGAGAAATACCAAATAGAAATTAAACATAGCAGAATCAGAAGTGAAAATGTAGAGAAGATAAGGAAACATAGCAAAGAAGTGAAATGAATACATGTATGCGGTTATGTCAAAAAAGGGCCAGAGCATCTGAGAAAAGGCAGCTTGAATACCTTTACCTCAAACAACATATTTTAAAGATTACTATCTTCCGGCCATTCCTTAAGTTTTTTATGACCATCTTGGATGCTCATAGGCACAAATCCATTCCTTATGTTTTTTATGACCATCTTGGATGCTCTGAAAATTAGGTAGTGGTTGAGCCCCAGTAATCCCCATCCATATCCTCTCAAAAATATTCTGAATATCTAGAGATTGAATCTATGTTGCATTTCTGTCTCTTTACTTTCCATTCTTTTAAAAGGGTTGTTTATACCCTACCCATATAATTTGCAATACAACTAAAAATAGAAGACGGGTTTATTCATGAACCTCCACCAAAAACAAAAGAAATGTGAGTAGACAAAGAAAGCTCAACACATGCTCCATCAAAACATTATTTCTCAACACAAACAAGCATTCATTTTCATGGGCAAATTAACACACTGTAAAGAGGAAGATGATAGATTTAGTTTTTGAGTGCAAACCAATTTGTTGGTATATCCCTATGTTTAAGTGGACATAAAATATCCATTAATGCAACTACCATGCAACAGGTTTAAATCATATTGATAAACTTGAACCTTAAAAGAAAAATGAAATTGATTTTATATAAATTTGATTTATTACAGGCTGCTAGGTGGCATTGCTATTCAATGACTACATAATTGACATTCAAATAGTAACATCTCAATCCTATGTATCAAAATGATGAAAAAAGTAATGAATGTAACTCATACCTTATATTCTACTGTAAATCAATAATTGCTGCAATTGATAGGCTTATTAGAATTACTTACTTGTTGTTTCTAGTGTGTACATATGATCACCAAATATTCCAAGCCAGAGTCCTTGAAACATCCACAAAAGGTTTGACATCATCAACAAATTAAAGTTATGCATTTCTACCTCTAAGAATTAAAACCATTACTTGAATAGAAAGATACTAAATCTTATTGAGAAGATCGATAAGACTATTCTTGTGTCTCATCGATGCATTTTGGAGAATTAACACAAAGAAGATGATTTGTTAGTTGATCATTCATTTGAAGGAATTTATAGTGACACTATGGCAACATAGGATTTGATGTGTATAAGTATCTTAATAAGAAGATGTACTGAGACCAACCAATGAATAGTCCTTGGAGGCTCAACCTTGGAAAGTTAGTAGAACCAAATGTATTTGTAAATGTTGATCTTGGCACTAGAACTATCATCTCTGCACTAGAACAATCATCTCTACAGACATATCTTCAGACTTGCAGCCAAATATGATCCTGGCACTAGAACAATCATCTCTGCAGACATATCTTCTTTCATCCCCATTTTGAAAAACTACATATCTATGGCTTTTCAATTAGATAAAAGTTTTCAATTAGATAAAAGCATGTATATGAAATTGAGGAAGACCGTAGACCTAACCACAGGAAAAGTGATAATCCTAAATTGTACATAGCATATGTACATAAAATACCCATTAAAATTGATCTAAGGTGCAGGAGACCAAAATGGTACCATCTAAAGTCACCAAGAATAGAAGAAATGAATTGTAGAAAAATGCCACAAAATAATTAGTTATTGGATAGAGCCAATGTGTGTGGGGATAAGCTGCTCGAAGTTATTGTAAGACAGTTATAATGGTTATGTAGCCAAATAAGCTTTACATTCTAGCTTGCTAAGCATTCATTTCTTTTCATAATGTTTGCAAAAATTATTTGGCTTTCCATTTTATAGTCATGTTGGCCAACACTTAGAGAATTATTTTCAATTCAGTTTAATTAGAAGACATCTTGGTTTAGTACGAAAGAATTAAAATCTGTTGCTATATTCAGATTTGAAATCTTGTATGATAATAGAAAGGATACACTACCCTAGCCACATCATACAAGGATAATGGTGCGTGTGCACTATCAAAATCAAAATCAGAAGAAAAAAAAGAAGAAATAAATGCAAAAGAAAAACATGATGAACAGAAAAAACACTAACACATGAGGCTTCCACCTTTCTTGTTCGACAAAGCCTCTCCTCTCAATGCTACTTCTGTTGCTCTGTTCTCGAAATCTGATGGACTTGCTAACTTCAGTCATTTTCAAATCTGATCACTAGCTGAAACTCTGCACCTCATCTCAATGACACATTTTACAAATTTGTCCATAGCTGGTGTTTCTACCCTCCCAACTTGAAAGATTTGCAGCTCAACTATATATTTATTACAATCCAACTCAACTTTATATTTTCCATCAACTGCCTCCAAATTTCACCCTCCTTCCCAACCTCATCGACTGACATAATTGTAGGCAGCTCATCTTCATCAGTGTCCACCCTGGAAAAGATTACCCACATGATCTTGGAAAAGATTACAAACCTCCAAGCAATGAAAGGAATCACCATGAAAGGTCTCATGAAAAGAAAGAAGAGAGAAACAGTTTGCATAGAAGTTGTGGGTTATGTGTGGAAGGCCTCTTCCCTTAAACTCTCCTGACTTAAGATTTTTATGACCGTCTAAAGTCATGGTGAAACTGGTACTTCTCCCAATCAAACCAATCCTCTGGAGCTCAGTAAGTCATCATTGCTTCTTGCAAATTCGGAGTTTCTGAGACTCAGACCAGAAAGACTGAGATTAAGTACAAAGTCATGGTGAAATTGGTAGTTCTCCCAATCAAACCAGTCATCAAACTTTTGTGAGAAAGAATAGACTCAGACCAGAAAGCCCTTTCAAAAACTATTCCGACAACTCAAAAAACTACACCCAAAAAGAGAAAGAAAAATGTGAATATGAGGGGAGGAATCAAATTTAAACTCTTAATTTGAATGCTGCTAGGTAACGGCTATGCTTTTTTCAACTTCTTCCTTTTTTAATTCTCTATTTTTTTACTTTGTTTTTTTAAAATTCTATGTTTTTTTAAATTCTTTGTTTTATTTAAATTTTCTATTTTTTTTATTTTTATTTTTTTAAATTATCTATTTTTTCTACTTTGTTTTTCAAAATTTTGTATTTTTCTCTACTTTATTTTTTTTTAAATTATCTTTTTTGTTGTTGTTCATACAATAGAATAATTTTGATTATAGTGGATGAAAGGAGATGGAATATATTTTGATGGCTTTGCTTTGCTCTTTTTTCTTTAAAAAAATTGAATTTAATTGAAATAAAAGAAACAACAATATTACCCACCTCTCAATTATAAATATGCACAGATATTTACATTTTTTTTATGGCCCTCCATCCATTCCTTTGCAAGTTTAATTTTTAATTGTCAAAGTTTAATGTATCATTTAGAAGCTCTTAATCAAGTTGATGATATGGAAATTCTTTATACATTGTTTATTCTCTTATCTTAATATTCTTTTAGGAATTATGAATGAGTGTGCATGTCAATATTATAGTAAGTTTTATTCTTTTAGAATATTTTAGTATCTAATGTTGTTAGATGTTAAAGATGGTCGTCACATTAGAGATGGTCCCTATTTAAGAAAAGGAAAACCATGACCACTCACCCATACTTTAGAGCCTTAATCTTAATTTAACCTTGAAATATTAGAATGTCTAAAATTACTAAGAAGATTTTGATATTGTGGTGGAAATATGTTGTCCAGGGTGATGTAGTGTTAGTCGAAGCTGCACATGAATCCGTAGAATTATTTGAAGAGTCCTTAGTGCTCCATCTCTTGACTATTCAGAATGCCATGTGATAGAAAAGTGGATGAACCCATTTTCTTTTCTTTTTTATGTTCCTGTTGTTGGGTTGTGCTTTGGTGAGATGTACGTCCTTGAGTATGTGGATCAAGTGGTAGGTTTCATACTATAAAGGCATTTGTTAAGTTGTACTCACCACAACCTCTATTGTTGATCTTGACAGTGGAAATGGTGGAGGCAAGGATCAGGAGGAACTGGCAATAGAAGTTTGAATGTCAATTCCAAGACAATGGGTATAGTGGGAGAATGAAGCTTCCAACGTACAATAGTGTGCAAAGGTTTGTGGATCAACATGGATGGTGATTTTTGTGCCTTAGTATGGGAATTTGATGTATTGATAGAACGTGGAGGGAAGGAACTACATGAAATGAATCCAAGGGCGACCAAGGAGGATGTTGTAAGGAGGTCCAGACCAAAAACATGGCATGTAGTTTCTTCTATTTCTAGACTCAGTTGGATGGGTAACAAGATGGCACCTTATGAAGTATGCTCTACATTGTCATATACTTTGATGGTGATGACCTCATGTGATATCCACTTTAGTATACCCCACCTGTTTGGTGAACTTTAGTCTAAATAGGTTGAGGGAAAAACTATTATCTATCATAACCCTCTTGACTGCAAATTCATTGACCATGATGGCTATGCAAAGTGGAAGATTATGGTCTGGTTCAATCAATGGTATATTAGAGTGTTTAAATGAAAGGTCAAATAATGCAGATAAATGTCCACAAGATTCTCAAACTGAGTGGTATTAATGTATGTGGGGATAGGCACCTCTTGGAGGGCCCTGGTGAGGATTTCTTGATGGATGGGTGGGGTGCAGAGAAGATCTAAGATGGAGATTTGGGTGGACATATTCCCAAGGTGTTCTAGGAGGTTGTATTGTGCATTAGATGAGGAAGAAGTATTAGCACTGACAATGATTATCCTACCTGTACGTGTGGTGACCACACATTGACTATCTGTACCTTTTACATGGATAACATTAATCGTGGGTTTGACCTAGGAGATGCATCCAACAAATTTATCATAATTGATGTAGGTAGTCATGTAATCCTTTCCATCAACATGATCACCTTTCTTACCCTTTACTTGGTTTTGGGTTGGTGGGTTTGCGTTAGCTATTATTTTTCTAGAATTGTGTTGAGGAAACACATTTTTTTAAATCTGTAGTTTTGCATTGGACAAGGCCTAGGTAGGTGCATCGATGGTGGTCTCCTTCTTGTATATGAGATCCTGGATGCAATGCTTGATTTTCATGCACTTCACAGTAGTGTGTCCCTTGACATGATGATAGTCACAATACTTATTATCTTTGTACCATGTGGGCTTTGGGGTTGACTCATCGAATGGTTGGGTCTGAGGATATACGATCAAGTTGGCATTGTCCATTCAATGAAATATTACATCCAATGGTTCATCGAGAGGGGTGAATGTGTGTTTATTATTATTCTGGATGTGCGGCTTGGACTGTCCTAGTGTGACTGATATAGCATTAGTTTGGTTTTGTATGGGTTGAAAATTTTGTATGGCTAGTTGATAGGCTATCCCAGGTGTTTTGTAGATGGGTGCAGGTTGTTGGTATGTTGTTGTGGGTGGTTTAGGACCAGCCACAACAACCTAGACATGCTTGGCATTGGTTGCTCCATCGGTTACAACATTCTTGTTTTTGTTCCAATAATGGGTATGGTCATTGTTGGTCCTATCATGATGGGTTTCTTTGTAGTGTTTGATAGTATCATCATCCAAGAGGCCTTTTTCAATGTTCATCCCTTTTTCACTATTATTTTTGACCTTATTTTTCTACCAACATTTTCGACCATCAATTAAAAAGGTTTAAGTTGGTCGGATTATAGAAGGAAATATTTCTTTTTTTTAATCCATGCCCGTGTTGGTAAAAATTTCAACCAATACCATGTATGTCGAAATATTGATGAACATGGGCATAACTTTTTAAAAAAAAAGTTTCATTTCTCATTTCATTTTTACTGGCAAATTTGAAGGAGGACTGCAGCACACGAAGGAGGAAAAATTTCTCATTTCATTTCCATCTTTGAAGAAGGTTTGGTTATCTTTCGAATATGCCATTTTTTGTTTCAGGATCAGGGTCAGTCATTGTAATAGATAGACAAATTTGATGTTGCTGTAGAAATGACAAAGCGTAGCCATTATCCTCGGCCCTGTCATGAAATCATGGCCCTAATTTGTATTTTCTCCACTAGTTTTCTAATGCCACTAGATGAAATTCAAATTAGGGTAATGTATCATAATACACCCAACACTCAGAGTTGTATGGGTTGTCCAGTTGCTTCCTGGATAAAACCCTAGGCTAAATATAAGCCATGTATTTAGCTCAGGATCAATCATTGTAATAGATGGACAAATTTGATGTCGCTGCCAAAATATTTTGATATGTCCACAGAGTGTTTGTTTGATCAGTGAGGCATTTCATTATACATAGTCTGCTAATTCGAAAGATAGAATGATTATTTTTTGCAAAATCACTTTGGGAACTGTTATTCAAAACTCTTGAATTAGTTGTTGACAGTCATGTTCTTTGTTTTTATTCACAGTCTATCGTTTGTTAGCAAATACAAATATGTAACTGTAGTCTCAGATTTCAAATTTTCATAGTTTCATTAGCACTATCAAAACAAAGTGATTCTCTGACAGGTCGAAAGCATAGCCATTGTCCTCGGCCCTGTCATGAAATCACGGCCCTAATTTGTATTTTCTCCACTAGTTTTCTAATGCCACTTGATGAAAGTCAAATTAGGGTAATGTATCATAATACACCCAACACTCAGAGTTGTATGGGTTGTCGAGTTGCTTCCTAGACAAAACCCTAGGCTAAATATAAGCCATGTATTTAGCCAGAGAAAGGAAAATATGTCTACAGTAGTATAATATTGGAAGGTTTTGAAATTGAGTCATAGATTGGGTACGTGGATCTCTAAAACACTAAATTTTTCTTGGTGATTGTAACCACTAACGGTACCCACTATTTAAGCAGTCTAGATAGATCCCAATCTAACCTGATCAATTAGATTTGGAGGGTCTCTGGGACAATCGACAGTGCTGGAGAACATTGGTTAAAATTGTTTGAAGACTTAGTGGCATATTGATAGACAACTATCGGGCATAACCCGCACCTCCACCATGGGTATCTGCTAGCCGCGCGATGCTATTTGTGATCATGTGGGTTTGGATCATCAAAAAGCTGGGAGATGGAAGCCGCAGATGCCCTAGGAGGAATGGTTCAATAGACCAAGTCTCCACCCTTCACCTATGGCCTTAGCCACTAAACCCTCACTCCTAGAGGCCCACTTCCTAGGGTCTATTGAACCAGTCCTCTAAACTCATTCCCAAATTAAAACAACTACATAAACACTTCATAAATGCTCCCCCCTTACATACTTCATCACCAAAACTCTTCATCCTTGAAGCAAACTAGTTTCCATTTGACTGGTGTCAAATCGGGCATGTTCTCTATCTAGCTCATGGATTTTCTCTGTTTCTCTTTTCTTGAAGATATCTTTATGTGGTTTGGAAGTTGTGCTCACAGATCTTAGAAGATAATATATTCTCTACATTTCTAAGAATTTTAGAATTTCCTCTTACAACTTGGGGAATATTCTCATATTTTCTGCAAATTACTTCCCTTCAAGTTTTATATTCTCAACTTAACAACAACTATGACTCTAATTGATAGGCATCTCAAAGACTAGTTGATTAGTTTCATATGGTGATAGAATTCTCAGTTTCAATACGTTTGTACTAGCCTAATTAATGTGACAGTGTGTTGATGGTGTTGAAGGAATGTTTAATATCATATGATATTCCTTTATGGTCAAGATGGCATCTTTTTTCCATTCTGGTACTATTTGATGATTGAACTAAATAATTAAGAGGATAAGAGGTTTGTTTGCATGAACAAAACTGATTGTAGATCTATTTTGAAGTTTACAATATCTTTGAGAAGTGTGTCAATATTTTTTGGGCTTCATTTATCTCTAGGGTTGGTTATCTTTCACTTTCCCTTCATCGTATAAGTTTTTGGGGCCAACATATGTGTTCGTCTTACATTTCATGTTCGTACATTTTAATGTGGCTAACTTGGAAAAGTATGTTTGAGCATGCAAAGGATATAATGAAAGATCAAATCATTTAGAATGTGAGAAATTTTTGGAAGTGCGTTTGATTGTGAAGTGTGTGAGAAAAATGCCAAATGATTATTGAAAGAAATGAGCTGAGGTATCTACATTCAAAAGTGTTTGAAGTTTCAAGTAGTGTGATAAAGGCTGCTAATGGTACACATTTGTTGTGGTGGATATTTGTTTTGTTCTTCATGTAATATTTTCATGTAATATTTTAAGGTTGTAGCCTCGTCTAAATTTTATCATTAAAATTGAGTTTTAAAATATCTTTGGTATAACCATAAAGCCATTATTTCAGGGAGTAGTTTCTTCCTTGTGTTTTAGATGTAAAATAATTTATGTAAATTATTCTATATTGTGGCTTTTCTCACTGTGGTTCTTCCCTAGCTAGTTTTTCCATATAAATCTAGTGTTCACTTGTGCAATTGTGTAGGGTTCATTATTCTTTCATTGTTACATTGTTGCCGATTCAAGAAGTAAATATTTTGACATACGAAGTAGTAAAACATTTAAGGTTTTATCATACAATTTATTCAACTCCCCCCACTTTGTTGTCTTGTGTGCCCAAAAATAAAGAAATACTACAAGAATATCAAAAGAGAGCTTGACAAGTGTCCATATTATAATGAATGAGACAACACATGTTGAATAAAACTCAATCTAAATTGCACTCCTATGTTCAAAGAATAAATGAATAAAGAACCTTTATATAACTAATTAGATAATTTGTCCTAATTACCCCCAACATATTTTATTCTTTTGGCTAGCCTCATACTTTACCTACATTATTTTATGATATGCTACGATATGCCATAAACTATTGATCATGCATTTACCATTATCTAGATACAAGGATGAATTAGGGAGTCTTTTGGGTTTCATTCCTCACAACAAAGTTATGTGGAATGATTATATGGATATTTTGACTAGAAAACATACATGAATATCAAAACTTAATATATTGGACTAATTTTTGTGGTAGTAAAGATTATTGATTGAATTTTATTATGAAACTTGGTCAAGTAAATCTATATTATTTTTTATTCAATGGAAAGATATGTTGTGGTGGAAACAAATTTGGAAGGTTGACATTCCTTTTAAAATGACATTTTTTTGTGTCTCTCTCTTAATCGTAAAGTCTTAACTTTGGATTCACTTCAAATAAGTGGATGGTAGAGCTCTCATAGGTATATTCTAGAATGTAGAGGTTATATAGAAACTATTGAACATCTACTTCAAGATTTCTCATATTTTCAAATTGTTTTTGTTGAGCTTGCTATTATATTTGGATTCTCTAACTCTTGCTAGGAAAATACACTTGCTGATTTCTCAATACATTTGTTTGAGGCAAATAATAATAATAATAATAATAATAATTTAAGGCATGAATTTTTTGGTGGCCCAAAGCACATTATTTTAAAAACTATTGTATTCTATTTTATCCTCCTACCATCCATATTAGATTTGACTTTGAACTAACAACATCATAAAGAAAACTTCAAACTACCAAACTGAATGTACCCTACTAGTCATTGTCCTAGGAATACCAGTCCAATATTTCTAATTCAAAATGCAATAAAATAGTAAAAAGAAGGCATGGAAAGGTAAGAAATAACTATTACAATGTTTTTACATTGAGAACCAATCCCAAACATGTTTCAATCCATCCTAGGAACTCACTATTCTTGGACTGTACCGTGAGACAGAGAGTAAATTGCAGAGAATAAATATAGTTTTATTGATAAAAAAACTTCACTACAATACTTTGTCTCCCAACACCAACTCTACATACATCCTACCCATGCCTACACCTACCAAATAGGCTTCCAAATCCGGTTACCTTCCATGAGTATTGAGTTAATTAAAATCAATACACTCCAAGTTATTCAAAAATGTTGTCTTACTCGATAAATCAATTCCACCTTGAGTTTTGACTTTCCCACTCAAAATTCACTTGGTCAACCGCAACTTGATTGCCATGTGGAAACCTATAATTGTCTTTCTAGCCCTCCTATCCTCCCTAGCTTTCCCAACATGGATCCTTTTTTGTGATCCCATACACTTTCTCTTTCCTTGTCATCATAGACCATAGGATCACGAACATTCAAAACCTATCATCATCGGTCCCCATTAGCTGATCTTACATAGCTTGAACAAAAAAGGGAAACATGATCTTGTAAAACCCATGTACAGGACAGTCAAGAACCAAAAGACATCTTCATCAAATCTATGCTACTTAACCATGTTCTCATTGATTCATGATGATCATTGATTCATGGATTTTATTTTCTAGTAAGGAGAATTGATACTTCATAATGGCTTCAATTTTCCTTTAGACATGACTCTTTTTGAAATTAACACTAGTATAGGTGTCTTCACCAAGTCCTTTAGCTTGACTTCATATAAAAATCCAATTATAATATAGTTGGATTTGGAACTAGTTTTCATCTTATTTTCATGAACGTCTTTATGAATCTAGCAACACATTTTTATGTTGTTCCAAGACACATTTCTGTTGGAGTTTTATTTGAATGAATCTAGAAGTATATTGGAAGATTTTGAAGGGAGAGTTAAATTTGTTTTGGAACTGGTTTGGTACCTTTTTATTGAGTATATGGAAAGTTATGACAAATTTACTAAAACTTGCCAAAATCTATTCCTAGGGTTGTCTGTTGTAAGAAAAATGTCATAACTTTGTTTAAATCTTCAATCTTTATTTGAGAGGTCACAATACTTAGTCATTGTGCATGTTTAAATGATTGTATATGTGTGTATGTGTGTGTATACACACACTTGTACACATATGTGTGCATGTGTGTATATATACATATGTGTATATATGTGTATATATGTGTGCATATACACACATGTATACATATATACACATGTGTGTATGTGTATATATACACATGTGTGCATATATGTATATACACATGTGTGCATATATGTATATATACACACATGTATGTATATATATATAGATGTATACGGATGAATTTAAAGAAATTAAATTACAGAATTAAAATTCCTTATGCATCTTCTTAGTCATCTTCCAAGTGAATGAAATAGGTCATCTCATATTCCGAAAATCATTTTCAGAATTTGTATCTTCCAAAATTGCAGCATCTTCCAGAATTGACTATATCTAACATTTGGTATTCTATGCACCAAACGGTCCTTTATGAAAATTCCTTATGCATCTTCTTAGTCATCTTCTAGGTGAACCAAATAGGTCATCTCATATTTCAAAAATCATTTTCAGAATTTGTATCTTCCAAAATTGCAGCATCTTCCAGAATTGAGTATATCTGACATTCGGTATTCCATACACCAAACGGGCCCTTATTGCATAACGAAAATGGAATCCAAAACAAGGCTCTTAAGACCTTTCCAAAATCACAAATTACACACAAACTGGTTTTTATCTTTTATTTCCTCTTCTCATCTGTACATACCAGGGATCCTGCACGTACATTCCTTGTTTGGTGTATATATAATCCTATTACAACTGCCACAACCATATTTGGTTGGTTGTGATTTTAGCTAATGGAGCTTGTAGATGCTGAAATAATTATTCTTTCATCTATCAATATGTTATTATTTGATCCATTAATAATATTCATCAACATCTATCATTATTATATTATTTATCTTCTATTATCATTCATAATTATTTATCTTCCATGATCAATCTTCTTTCTTTATCCAAGTCGATTTGACCAAGAATATCTTGAAAGAGTGGTTCTATTGTAATGATGGTTCTATTTGCAACAAACTTGTTAGAACATGAAAAGAAAACATGTTAGCAATTCCATCATTTGTCTATTGTTTGGGATAGTCACCATAGAATTATTTGGACTATCTCTCCTCTTTCCTTATAAGGTTAAAATGACCTTTTTTTCTTCCCTCCTTGAATAGACCCTTACCATCTTGCACTTGTGCAATGATAGGACACCAATTTTGCTAATTAAGGTTGGTGGGATGATTACACCTATCCTAAAAAGAGATTGTCAAATCATTATGCTTTCAAATCAATTACCTGTCGACGTATCCCTTGCGAGGGAGAGAAGCCAAACACATAAAGAACATGCACATAAAAAAGGCAGTTGAAAAACTTAAATGGAATACACCAAGAAGTACCAAATGATGAATGCTCAATTGTTGTAATGGAAAAGCAATATCAGAACCGTCCATTTCTAGAACTTGATTTTTCGATAGTCCTAATGATTTTTCTTATTTCTTGTCTGTTCTTGGTGACAAGATTTTGAACATTGTTGACATACTTAAATGGAATACACAATACCAAATGATGAATGCTCAATTGTTGTAATGGCAAAGCATCAGAACCGTCCATTTCTAAAATTTGAATTTGTATAGTCTTAATTATTTTTCTATAGTCCTAATGATTTTGAAAATTGTTGACAAAGAGTGTTTCTTTTTTTTATTATAGTATAAATGATTTTTCTTATTTCTTGTCTTTTGTCCCTTTTTGATTTCCTATGTCTGTGCTTCATGACAGGATTGTGTCACCTTCTTTTGATAGCATATTTCATTCACTCTATGTAGAATACTATTTTGTTCACTATTTTATTTCAGCTTCATATTTCTTTCATTTTTCATATACACAGAGACTACACATGCTAATAAAAAAATGAGCTATTTGATTTAGGTTTACTTTTCATTATTGTAAATGGTTAATATTTCTGATGCTACTCCTTGGTGTATTTCATATAAAAATAATAAATGTAGTAACGATGGTGCGGTGTGTTAGCACTTAAACCTATAGATGGTTGAAATATTTCAAAAATTCACTGAACTTATGACTCATGCATTCCCAATAGCTGCATCTAAAATCATTTAAATACTAAGGTACTAAGGCTTTATGCCTTCTTCACTTCAAGTTTAAAACTCATGTGGGTTTACCTATTTCAAGTGCTTCTTTAAAGCATTACAAAATTGATCTATGTACTTGACATAGCCAATACCGTTCATAAACATACAAGTAAAAGTAAATGGATATAGTTTCTTGATCAAATGATGGTGAAGAGATGCAAATCAAACTAAACCAGTGCCCTATCCATTGGGTTAGATTCAAAATTGAAGATCTACAGAATCCTATTAACATAAAGATACTGAAATTCAAATAAATTGCCTAACAATTCATTCTCCCAATTCCCAACCCTGCCATCAAATTCATGCACAAACTTTCAAATCCCAGAGACCTCCCTGAAGGTTTTACTCTCTCCTTGAGAGAAACTTGAGTTCAACCCCTATATTCACCTTGTGAACAATGCATCAAACTAGCCTTACTAATTAATGCATAAGAAATTCAAAGCATCCATACATAAAGACAATCAGAAATGGCAATGAAACTCCAGTATATTTGTATTAATTTTCAGCTGTATCCGTTACAATTTCAGCAAAAATATAAAAGAAGTCAGAATCTATATTTAGTCTTCTTTACAAAAACTTCGACCACCCCTAGCAAAAGAGAAAAACTTGCTATATATACCTATAGCCATCTTGGAATCTTCGAAAGGATGCAACAAGCTTCGGATGGCTAGGAGAGCAACTTGCACTAAAGATAAAAAGTACAAACCAAAAGGCAGTGATTACATCAACATAAAGTAGTTAGCAACTACTAGCATCTTCACAAGTGGCACCTTCATTTGGAGATATTTCAGAGCAATTACTTTGATTTGTAGCATGAATGATGACCACCATTACAGGCTAACTTACATCATTCTATGTTTAAAACATGCTCTCCCTCAAACTCTGGATTAGGTGCCATGTGTGTTCTACTCTTCTTCCTTTGTTTCTAGCTCTTGGATAGCTGGCTTCTTCTTCTTTTTCTTTGCCATTTTCTCCCAAGCTGCCACATCATCATCACATGGCCAATTATAACTCTACAGCTCCTGTACTGATTTGCTATGTAGGTCCCACTTTGAATCAATTATAACTTTAACCTCTGTAATAAATCATGTGCAATCACCTTTAACTTTGAACAAACTATCAATTATACCATTGCACCCATCCAAGTCTAAAACATTATCACCATTGAGGAAAGCCTCTTGCCTAATCACCAACTGATACATTGATGTCTTTCATTCATCCAAACTGACTACACTTCCATCACTTGCAAAAATAGAAGGTAAAAACTTATTGCAATCCTTATAAAAAATAGCCAATTTGGCCCTCACTTGATTGGACTTCCCCTTGAAAAACTTTGAAATAGAAATAACTAGCCCAATCTTTTCATAAACTTCAATTACCACCTCAGGGATATCAGGCCTATGTTCTTGTAAACCATCAAGTTTTTCAAATGAAAAACTCCTCCTAGACCAAATGCTGTGAAGTGGCTCCAAAGTATCTAGTGACTCATTTACTTTATCATTTGTCTTGTGTAACATGGTGACTAACTGATGGATTGATTCCATCTTTTCTTTTATCTTATTTTGCCTATGTTGCACAACACCAATCATAGTTTTTAGGGCTTCTTCTAGTCTGATTTTCTATAGATCTTCCACTGGATGGTCAAGGACCTGAACCTCGGGTTGAGGAGGGGATTCAATTTGCAAAGGTAGGGGAGGCACCATTTTAACTGCTTCTTCAATTTTTTCCCTTAACTCCTCCATTTCACCTTCCATTTTCTTGATCAACATAAGTTTTGAATCCCTATCATTTGCAACCCTCATTGAGTTCTCAAACAACTTATCATACCTCTCAGACAATTGGATAGTTTTAGCTTCATTGAGGTGAGCCAAATGGGTTACTACCTTTGATACCTCTAGATCAATGGTATTTTGGATGGTCCAGACAATCTTGTTACCTTCCATTTTGTCTTCAATGCTTACTAGAGATGGTTTCTAAGTTCTTGGGGCCAAAGACCAAAGTGCAACAGCTTGTGACTTAGGGTCATAACCACTCCCTCTAATCATGTCATCAATATGCACTTCATAGGAAAAGCTTCCCTCTAGTTTCTTTCTAATTTGGTCAATGATAAAGGCAGAAGTCAAATCCCACCTGGGAGTCAGAAGCATGCCACTTGTTTTAACCATTTCTCTTGGTTCCTCCATAATGATCCTCTCAAGACTGGGATCATATGATGTAAGAGCCCTAAGATTCTATTCACTTGGTTCCATACCTTCAAGCAAGGACTTCTTCACTTCCTCATGTTTCCTCCAGATAAGGAAATCTCTGAATTCTTTGCTTTGGATAAACTAGTCATCACTGAGAAATTCTTCTTGGTATAATTCTCTTTCATCCTATCCTAACAATAAGGTCAAGTCCCTTGTTTCTTGTGTCACCATCTTCTTTCCTTCCCTAATATCCTTTCTCAATTGATGGTGATAGGCCCTCTTACTAGGCACAAGGACTGAAGCACTATCCAATACCTTCTTTTATTTCTTCTTCTTAGAAGGTTCACCAACCTCAATTTTCTATTTTTTCAATGGTGGCTTTGAAATGGCCTCCACCTCTGTTGGATCTTGGGTTAGGTCAATAATTGGTCCTTCCCCTACTGGAGGTGGACTGCTAGCCTCCTATGATTCATCAGTGAATTCTTCAGGTTCAGAGGTGGAATAGTTCCTCGGCACCTCTAACTTCTCCTCAAGCATCCCTTCCAACTGGCTAGATAGGGTGCCATGCATTTCTATCATTCTTTCCATTCTTTGCAAGTATGAGAGTTCAAGGAAAAAGCCACTAAAAGGAATTCCAGCCTTCTTCAATTAAGTCTCTAGGTCCAATAAATCAAAATACTTATTCCATCTTCTCTTTGCTTCATCAAAGTCCATCATGTTTCTTATTACATCCTCCTCATCAAGGGCCTCATGCTCTCTAATTTTTCCAATGCTAGGAATCAAAGTCATCCTATCCATTCTAATGAAACCCTCAGAATCAACATACCAGCAGGTACCCGCAATCATCTTGAAATGATTGAGCTAGCTACTGACTTGATCTAGTGCCCTTTTTCCAATAAAAAAGCTATCAATCCTAAATTGCCTGGGTGTGAAAGTACCCTTCCTATGAGGCCCTAGGTGCTCTTTATCAGTCCACATTAATTGCCAAATAAACTCCATCATGGCTACCCTAGGAGGTACATATCTTGGAAGCAAGTGTGGAGGCTGAGGGCACCCATATATTCTAATAATTGTGGAATTATCCCCCAGGTAGAAATCTCCCCAATTATGGTTTCCTGGCCATTTGTCCTCATATTGCAATGGTCTTAAAACCCTCAATACCCTAGTTGGCAACCTCACTACATTTGTGCCTAACATTTCAAGTATTGGATGGACAAAGTAATTCTGAAAAATGGAGAAGTCACACTCATTGGATGTGATATTCCAAACCTTCAACCAATGCTACACTGGGATGGGAGTGTCCTTAAAATGGGTCTTAATCTTCAACACTCTTGCATCAAAATCATTAACATGGTTGTACAGAATCAAATGCATAAGAAGGGAGTAATGCATGAACTTAATAGGCCTTTTCTTCTCCTTGATAGACATAAACCTTTCATGCATACTGTCGATTATAAACTGGATATAATCATAATCAGTGTTGGTGTGGGAATTCTGAATGTCCAGGATTATCATTAAAAGATCAACAGGCAATTTCTCATCATCCCCATCTATACCCAAAACCCTACACAACCCATGACACAAGAGCTTCATATAACGATTGAGGGCTGCAAATGAATAAGGGGCATTCATACTTGGTGGGAAAGGGGCTATGTACTTATCATGCTTGGGCATATGCCTGACTATTTGGCTCTTTACTGACCCTATGTTACTAGCATATTTTTCCCTTTCCTTCTTTAAGTCAATTTCAATAGAGGAGGAGGAATAGAAATTGAAAGTTCTCATGAAAGACCCCCTATCTAGAGAGATAAACATAGACAAGTCTTCACACCTAATGCATCTAGAAATGGGGTCATAAAACCTAGCCAGCTCAATGATTAAATCAACATCTAAAAACACATCAGGCACAATTAACTTTTCCATTCCCAACACCTAGGCATTGCAAACAGGTATAGCTTTACTCCTATTATTGTAAAAATATGAGAACAAGGTAAAACTAGAACCTACAGGAGTAATAGGGTCCCTACATTTTTCCATGAGATCCTCAAATGCTGTGTCGATGGCCTTCTTGTTTTGATTCGAACCAGGAAGCAACCTGATGAACTCATCTGAGTAATTCGGCTTTCCTTTATCCTCTCCACTGTTCTTTTACAGCCCTACTAGATGATGCTCCACACGCCACAAGATTACTCATCTTTGATAGAACAGGAATTTCTTAGCTCTGCAACTTTCGCACTACTCACTCTCTGCTACAACACCAACAATCTCAACTATCTCCAGAATAACTTTGAGCACAAAAAGCAATGCAGTCCTATCTATATACTTCAAAATTCATGTGCATACGATTACCAAATCATAGCAAATCCATCCTAAGTCACTTCTACATTCAATTCTACATATTGCCAACCTTCAAATCAGAGCTATCCATGGCATGGATGCTAACAAGATAATTTAAAAAATCAAAAACATGGTGCAAGAGCAATAATCATAGCTTTTTGCATTAAAACCCTTATTTACTTATGTAAACCCTAGTTAAAACCTAATTGGATGGCTTTCTACTTCTTTTCCATCTTGGCATGGTACTTGTTCCATGTCGCAATGACTCATAACATTGATGGCAGGAAAACTCAACTAGACAAAATTCAACAGCCACGCAAACAAAGGATCTCATGATCTCTAAAAGAAAAGCTAACCCAAGGTTAAGTCAGGGGATCATGTGACAAGACTATTCACTTAATCTCGGAAGGATTTTATAACTCATGGCTTTACTTTGAGATTTTGTGACCACCGTTGATCCTAGAGATGATCAACGGTCCAAGGGAAACCCTTTAAAACCCACACTAAGCCCCACCCAACTCAGAGATTCAGCGACTAAAGACTTCGCCAGTTCTCAGAACCATTTCTTTAACTCAACACTCATCTAGAGAATTAGAAAAAAAGGCTATCTCACATTCTCAAGAAGAAACACTTAACCACAGTCAAGCTTCGAGAATGAGCAAATGACATCTACCTCCAATTTGTTGAACACCTTTTAAACCATAGGTTATATTCTGAGATTACGGGTTGACTGTTGATCTCCAACACAATCAGCGACTATCACTGAATCGCCCAAAGACTTTGACCATCACCTTTTTATTATGAGAATCAGTGACCACTAAAAATATACTTAACTTTTCCTTTGTTCGCTAAGTCGTTGAATCATTTGGGGCCTCACTAACAAACTCTGAGATCCCATGAACACTACATTCACTTAATCGCTAAATAACTTAGGGCATTGCCACCTTTCTTGAGATTAAGGGACAAATGAAAACTTAGAACTCCACCAAATTTCATTTCCAAAGCCGCCAAACTTAGAGTATCAAAACATGACTCAGTCGCTAGATCGCCAAATGATTTTGAGTAGGACCCAGTCTTTGTGAGATTAAAGCATAGCCGCCAAATGAAGAGATAATCAATGACATTCACTAGTTTGCTGAGGAATCTTGAACATAACCACCCGATTTAGAGAACTGGAGATAACTGCTGTGCCAAGTCATTGAAGGTTAATAGGAAACTACCAGATATTAAGCAAAAAGGAGACTAGACAATCGCTGGATCACTGGATGAGAACTTAACTGTAGGCTAGACTTGGAGACTTAGCGACAATCATGGAACAAAAAAAAGGGCAGACAACATTCACTAGTTCGCTGAATGAAAAAGAAACATGAAACAAAGTTAAGCGATTCAGCGAACACCCAGAGGGAATAAATCACATGCACACACAAGACTTAAGTGGACAAAAAGGTAATGTGGAAACATAAAGATTAGGGCACACTTAAAACCAACCAAGGAAATTACCCTTTCAAAGGAAAAATGTCAAAGGCAAGGGTTTCTTCTTGACATTATTACAACAAATTTGGGGAAATCTAAACCCTAAACTGAACACTTCATAGACCAGGACATTGAAACAAGACCAAAAGCAAAGACCTCAGAAAACTTAAAATATACCCAACAAGGTCCATTATTGATATAGGCTTGATGACTCTTGTCAAAGTGCCAAACTGTCAATGTGGTGGTGGGCAGTGTGTGTTGAAGACTTTACGGACATCGAACAACCCTAGATGACAATTTTGGTGCTGCCCAAATAGAAAAAAGGTTGCTAATGTGTATATATTTAAAGTTTCTAATGTAAATACTATTCATTATAATATAAGAACTAATGTAGACTGGGTATCACATGGAAATAATGGCTGTGGATACTTTAGTTGGGTCGATGACAACTCATCTGCATCTATCCACCCATCTCCACTCTGCAATGAAGGATTTGAGTGCAAAACGTGTCAGGCTAGGGAAAATTCGCAAATTATACTTTTACAATGCCTTCTTTGTATTGTAATTGCATATCTTTGTTGTGACCATATGTAGAGATGAAATCAAGAATTAGTTAGTTTAGTATTTTCATATTGTAACTAATATTTTAATATTGATATGACATAAAATCTCTTTGCCCCAAGTGCGCATATATATGGTTTACATCTTTTTTTAGAATAATTCTTCATGTTTATGGCTCAGGTGAGCCCCAATTTGCTATCAATCACATCATTTAATGTATAGTGTTTTCTTGGTTATTCCATTTGTTCCTTGACCTTGACTATGGATTGACTATCATTTTCAAGCTTGAGCGAGGCTTCATACCAAGCAGCATCTGCATATTTGTATGCAATGTTGATTTACATTGGAGGTAAACTACATGTGTCATGTAAACAACATGGTTGAATGCAATCTCTTTTGCATGTTTTCAAGAGTTTTCCCACCAATACAAGTGTAAATAACGCATTGAACATAATCTATGAATGTTGCGTGGTATGAAGTCTCACTGAAGTTTGAGTGCAGAGTGGTATGAAGTCTCCCTTTATTCCAGTGAGGGATTGGAATGAGTTCATTTTGGATGCAAAGGAGAATGGGGATACTCAAAGAGGAATTACACCAGCAAATGAGAGAAGGTATAAACATGACAGCTGAGAAACATAAATGTAGATTTCACAATAGCTAAGAAACATGATTGTAGGCATCACGGTCACAATTTTTTGGAGACAACATAATTGAGTTGTATACCCAAGTGATGGAGTGAAACTTCTACACCTCCAATTCCAAGTTGACACTACGGGATACAAAGACCATAGATAAGGAATAAATTTAGAGAGCGGAGGAGGTCCATAATGACCAAAATAATACAGGATGAACCTCAAGTTAAATGAGGCAACTGCAAACATTTTAATAGATTTTTATTATTAAATAATGAAATTTACATATACTAGTGTTCTAAGCCCCCTCATTACATGATTTATTATTGTAAGCCCCCTCTAACTTACGCATCTAGAAAATGAAACTACAACCTATTGGGATTGAGACAAACCTTATAGAACAACAACACCTGGGAATGATCACTTTCCAACATATGTTGAATACATCTTTTGAATACATTTGTAGCTCATGAATACAAGGTATAGCTAATGAATACAAGGTCCTCCAATAGATGTATTCAACAGATGTTGGAAAGTGATCCTTCCTAGCTGGTGTTGTTCTATAAGGTTTGTCTCAATCCCAATAGGTTGTAGTTTCATTTTCTAGATGCATAAGTTAGAGGGGGCTTACAACAATAAATCATGTAATGAGGGGGCTTAGAACACTAGTATATGCAAATTTCATTATTTAATAATAAAAATCTATTTAAATGTTTGCAGTTGCCTCATTTAACTTGAGGTTTTTCCTGTATTATTTTTGTCATTATGGCCCTCCTCCGCTCTCTAAATTTATTCCTTATCTATGGTCTTTGAATCCCATAGTGTCAATTTGGAATTGGAGGTGCAGAAGTTGCACTCCATCACTTGGGTATACAACTCAATTACATTGTCTCCAAAAAAATGTGACCATGATGCCTACAATTATGTTTCTCAGAGAATGTTAAACTATTCTTGAAACAAAGAGAAGCTCAATAATTTAAGGTCTTGGTACAAGCACTAGAATTGAGTTTTTTGGCATGGGCTGGGAAATTTTTATATATCAACATGAGATAGAGTTTGGGAAAAAAACTCTATTGCATGTTGATATACAAAAATTTCCAAGTCGTGCCCAAAAATTCAATTCTATTGCTTGTACTACATGACTAGTGCCAAAATAGGGCTCTCCCAATCACTGATTGTGACCCGTTGGCAACAACCAATAGAACGAGTGTGGACACCTGAAGATAAATATCAAATAGGGCAAAAACACCTACAACAATAGAGGCAATAGTTGTAGATACAAATGAGAATAGCCCAAATCCCTAATTTAATAAATACGGTGAAGAAAAAGAGTAATGTAGAAATTATTACTATTTTAGAAGATGCAAATCCAAATGAGATGCTGAAGAGGATTACTGGGATTTCTTATATTAGGGATTTTTGGGATATCATGATCTGTATCTACAGCTATTGCCTCTGTAGTTGTAGGTGCTTTTCCCCTATCCTGAACATCAAATTGTGACAAAAATATCAGTAAAACTATCATAATAACTCCATGAATTATTTACATGTACATATTGTTGATAAATACACTAATTATTTACATTGGAATGCAGCCTACCAATATTGATACTGCACCGGCTGAGCATGATGGAGGCATCGATTCTAATGTGAATTGTAGTACTCAAGGTATACATTTTCTTTTCGAATTTTGATTAATGAATATTTAATACAAGAAAACATATTCAATTGTTTAAGGTGGATTAGTTGTGATGATGAGACGCACCATTTAGATGTTAACTATGACAGTCTCTTGGTTTTAGGCAATGCAGAAGGAGAATCCTAGTTCAATATGCAATCTCAATTCATATACATAGGATATCAGGTGGAGTTGAAAAACACAACAGGGTTTCATTTTTTATACAGGTCTTTAATTGCGTATTTTAAGTTATAGACCATCGCGAACATTGTAATTTTGACCTATTAAAAAAATGTAAACGTGTTGTGTTTTTTTAACTCCACCTACTATCCATGCATATTCTTCTTGTGTTGCATGTGCATTCTTGATTTAGAGTGGGAAAAATCTTATTTTCGATGCGAGGGAGAGAACCCATACACATAAGTGATGGAGTTGAGGGGAGATGAAGGAATTCCAAACATTGAATTTGGAATTTTTCATTAGAGAAACATAAATGTAGGTATCACAATAGATGAGAAACATAAATGTAGGCATCATGGTCCCAATTGTTTGGAGACACAACATAATTGAATGCTATACCTAGAAAATGCAACATAACCACTACTCCTACAGTTCTAAGTTGACACTGTGGGATCCAAAAACCATATATAGATTCCTTATCTTTGGTTTTTGGATCCCGCAATGTCAACTTAGAACTACAGGAGTAGTGGTTGTGTTGCATCATCTAGGTATAGTATTCAATTATGTTGTGTCTCAAAACAATTGTGACCATGATGCGTACATTTATATTTCTCAGCTGTTGTGTCCCAGGACCACTTATGACCCTTTATGACCCTTTACGATCCCTAAGAATACATCTTAGAGGTCTTAAAGTGTCGTAAAGGGTATGTTAAATATTAATGAAGATGTGGGTATAGACCCACCCTTAAATGTGGTTTTAAGTGAAGAAGAACATGAATTTGAAATGATTTATGACAATAGTATTGAAAATGACAATGTAGGGATTGAAGGTGAAAATTTAGGTTTTGAAAATGAACATGTAGATATGGATAATGGAAGCGTGGACATTGATAGTGACAATCCACTAATTGAATATGAAGGAATTGACAATGATAATGGTGCAAAAAAACCAAATCAACATAACACACCTCCAAATTATATGAGAAATGAAGTCCCTTGGGAGGAAGAAAGACAAACTTCAAATTTGAGACCTTCAAGAACAACAAAATGGTTACTTGAAAGTGATGAGAACATAATGAGAAATTTTGATGGCAAGAGATCAGAAAGAACCGTTCGGTTGTGGGTTTCAACAAAAATTGATCATTTTTTTAGCCACAAGACATTGGTCGAGAAATGTCAAATGTTTGTGCAATTGTTAAAGATGTAGGAGAAAAGATGTATACTAGTCAAATTGAATATTAGTGTGAAAAATAATTAAAAAGGAGAAGAATGCTACTATTGTGAGAAACCTTTTTAGAGCTCTCAATTCCATTGTGAAGACTACCAAGGAAAAAGATAAGAGAGCCACTAGGAGGGTTATTACAACCTCCTTAGAAAGTCATCATTTGAGAAAGGCTCGTTTGATGAGACAAACTTGTGTTGACTTGAACCTAAATCATAAAACTTTGGATAGAGAACTTGCAAGAAGAGCAAGACTTGATCCTCTTCATAATGATACATGGGCTTATAGTGGGAGACTTTCACCTTGTGATAAGAAGCTTACCAATGGTGTGAATGATCAAATTCAACTATTTTGGAAATTTAACTCAAGAGGGTCACCAAATGTGAAGGATATCTTGAAGTTGAGAATTTGCATTTGAGAATTACCCCGCATCCCAAACATTATTTGGAGGTGAGTTAAACAATGTTGTTCAAAAAATTTGTGAGACACATCCAAAATTCCAAATATCATAAAGAGCTTTTGAATCCCTCAAGCCTCTTTTTTTTTGTGCCTCTTAGAGTTCCAAATACTTATTTTTGAAAATATCATGTGGAGTTTTCAATGCACCATGAACTGTTATGATCCCTTCATTCTACTTTGCATACTAGTGAAATGTTGGAGGAGTGTGGTGCAAGTGCTTCCAAAATCATCAAGAGACTTGCTAGATCATTTTGTATGTCCTAGAGATGATGGATGTTTCTTTTATAGAAAAGATTGCTTAAATGACAAGTGATCAAAGTGTGGTGGGCTAGTGAAGTTTGTTGAATGTTTTCATGAGGGTTGTGAACACAATTTTGGAAAGACAATTTTCCATAAAAAGGTATATGAAACTGTTAAATATAAATTGAAAAGTGGAGGTGAAGGCTCTATATGTGTGTTGGTGACAAAAGAATGCAATGTAGCTGATTTTATTTCAGATTTCAGGAATAATATTTTTTTACAAGTATGGAAGACATAATCACAGGTCTCAACGGTTGGATCAACAATTCAGGATGTGTAAGGACACTTTCCCGATTGGAACTATTATATCAGGTGTTGACTTTGCAAAGAACTATATATTGCAGCCCCAAAATGAGTTGCAAGGTCAATATTACAATTCTATTCACATTTCTATTTTTGTGCACATAATATATATACATTCCCTTGATAGTACAAAAGATGACTCGAAGATAATTAGAGAAGTATGTGCAATATTGCTTTGAGAATTAATTTGGGCGGGTGTGGGAAAATAATATTTTTATGGATAGACATCTCACTTGGTCAGATAACTGCATAGGTCAATTAAAAAATGCTCATATATTTTATTGGTTATGTAGAATGCATGTAAAGATAGGTGTACCTCATATTTGGAGTTTTTTTTAGGCCATTCTTGAAAAAGGGGAGCATGATAGAGTAGGTTCATGTGCAAAGAGAGCTCTAGTTAAGGAGTAATTGAGGATTTCAAGTGAAGAACTCCTTGATGCACATTCTATTGTTCATTGGTGTACTTCAACATTATCATAGGGGGGACTCTTGATTCAGTAGAGCACAGAATCTTTGGGCTGGTTGAGTTGGGCACAATAGGAGATAGGTTGGATTTTCAAACTGTGAAAGATTCTTAAAAAATGCATTCATTTCAAATCTCAGATGCTAGTACATGGACCATTTGGACACAAGAGTTGGATTGTTATTGTTTGAGGTGTCTTTAGTGTGATTGGGATCAATGAGAGTCAAGTCACAATAAGCACCATGCTTGGTGCTCTCTTCTTGTTCAAATTTACTACAAAGGGCGATTTGGTGCCCTCTTACTCTATAAGTTGAAACTAGCTTTGGATCCTACATCATACTTAAATAAGATAATGCTAGTGCAAGTTCACACATGAAGACTGCCACTTGATTTTTGGGATAAGCAATTTTTTATGTGGAATAGAAGTACATTTGGTTGCTATATTTCTATAGATGATGTGAGAAAATAAAAATCTAGCTTAGTTTTTGCTAACTTTGTGTGAATGTTGTTTTGAATAAGAATCTCCCTACTTTTATTACCATGCAATCCAAGTTGCACAAATAAACCTAGGTGTTGGTTTATGAAAATGCTACAGTCTATGGCAAAAGAAAATATTAAATTGATACATTTGATAGTTGAATCTAGAGCCTTCTAACAAAAACCTTTGAAATGGAGATATACACATCCACCATGGAGGGTACAACTATAGTTGGTAAATCTAGCATGGAAGGCCTAGAGATAGAAAGTGATGAGTACCCCTTCATTGAAGGGCTTCTAAAGTTGATGGAAACTTATAATAAGACTATGCAGGGGGAGAAGAGTGAAAAACCCCTCAAATGGTAACCCTACTAGAGGAAGGGGAGATCCCCCATCCTACTATCAAAACTATTTACTATTTACTTCTAAAGGAAGACAACAACACTGGATTTTGGCAAAAAGTTTGGAACCCCTAGCTTATTCCCAAAATCAATTTCTTTTGGTGGATATCTATGATTAAAAAAATACTTATATAAGATAATCTTAGTAAGCATGGATTTTAGCTTTGTAATTGATGTATGCTATGCAAACATGAGGAGGAAAATATCCCTCACTTGCTAATCCATTATAATTATACACAAGCCATGCAGAGTATAGTGTTGTAGAAGCTTGAAATTCCTTGGGCTATGAATGGAGATGTTCAAAAATTAGCTACAAATTGGTTGGGGACTTCTCGTAACCTTCTTATTAGAGAATTATAGGAGTAGTTCCCTCCCATCTTGGTTGGAGCACTTAGAAGGAGAGGAACTGCAAGATTTTTTGTGGAGTTGAGAAGTTGACTAAAACTACTTATGGAAAATCTTTAAGTTACTACCTGTCCTTTCCCTTCCTTTCCTCCTACTTAGCTATATGATGCGAAGTTGATACGAATCAAGTTTTATCTAGCTCTTATAGCCAGGTTTTAATTGTTCAAAAATATTGAGGATGAAAAATACTAAATGAATCCTCCCTATATGTGTATATTTCAAAATAAATTTTGATGGCACTACAAGTCAGTCCCACAACAATGCTATAGTGGAGGGAGTTATAAGTACATTCTTTTGTGAGATGGTGGCAACCTATAGTGGTGACCTTGAGAAAAACATGAGTAATCAAACTGAAGGGATAACTCTATTAAGGGGTCTTAATTGCCCTTTCAACTGAGATTAGGGTTCTACCTATAGAAGGTCATTCTAAACTCATTTTTGATGTAGGATTAGAATTAACTAGTCTTTTGAAGGATTGTGAGAGATATTGAAAAACTTCTTTTAGCATTTTTTTTGAAATTCAAGTCTTTAGAGAAGGTAATATGATTGTAGATATCTATGGCTTCGTTGGAATATCATATTGAAGACTTGATATGTTGGAGGAAGAAATAATTAAATCTAAGGGGATTGTAGATCTCTCTCTCTCTCTCTCTCCTCTCTCTCTCTCCTCTCTCTCTCTCTCTCTCTCTCTCTCTCTCTCTCTCTCTCTCTCTCTCTCCCCCACATCTCCCTCACTCTCCCTCTCCTCTCCCTCTCCCACCTATCACTCCCCTCTCCCCACCCTCCCTCCCCTCTCTCCCTCCCACTCCCCCCACTCCCTCTCCCTCTCCTCTCCATCCCGCTCCCCCTCCCTCCCTTTCACCCTCCATCCCCTCCCCCCCTCTCACCTCTCCCTCCACCCCCATCCCCCTCTCCTCTCCCACTCCCTCTCTCCTCTCCCTCCCTCCCCCTCCCTCCCTCTCCCTCTCTTTTCCCACTCCATCTCTTACTCTCTCACCCTCTTGCTCCCTCTCCCTCCCTCTTTCTCCCTCTCCCTCTCCTCTCCCCACCCTCCCTGTCCCCCTGTCTCCATTTCCCTCTCCCTCCTACTCCTTCTCCCTGTCCTATCCCTCTCCCTCTCTCCCCATTCCTCTCACTCTCCCTCTCCCTTCCTCTCCCTCTGTCCCTCCCTTCCTCCCTCCGTCCCTCCCTCTTGCCCTCCCTCCCCTTCATCTCCTTCTCCCTCTCTCCCTTCTCTCCCTCTCCCTCTCCCTCCCTCCCTTCCTCTCCCTCCCTCTCTCCCCCTTCCTCTTCCTCTCCCTCTTCCCCTCCCTCCCTCTCTCCCCTTCCCCTTCTTGTTCCACTCCCTCTCCCTCTCCCTCTTCCCCTCCCTCCCTCCCTCTCTCCCCTTCCCATTCTTCTCCCTCTCCCTCTCCCTCTCCCTCTCCCTCTATCCCCCTTCCTTTCCCTCCCTCTCCCTCTCCCTCTCCCTCTCCCTCTCCCTCCCCCTCTCCCTCCCTCTCCCTCTCCCTCTCTCCCTCCCTCCCTCCCTCACTCTCTCTCCTCTCACTCTCACTCTCACTCTCCCTCTCTCTCTCCTTCCTGCTCCCTCTCCTATCCCTCTTCCTCCACCCTCCTTCTCCCTCACTCTCCCTCCCCCCTCTCATCTCCCTCTACCTCTCTCCCCATTCCTCTGCTCTCTCTCTTGGTACCCCATCCCTCCCTCTCCCTGCTCTCCCACCCTCTACCTCCTTCTTCCTCTCCCCCTCCCTCCCCCTCCTTCTCTCCCTCTCCCCCTATTGCTCCTCTCTCTCTCTCTCTCTCTCTCTCTCTCTCTCTCTTCCTCTCCATCCTGCTCCATCCCACTCCCCCTCCCTCCCCTCTCACCCTCCTTCCCCCTCCCCCTCCCTCTCCCACTCCCTCTCACCTCTCCCTCCCCAACCCTCCCTCTCCCTCTCCCTTTCCTCTCACTCCCTCTCTTACTCTCTCTCCCTCTACCTCCTTCTTGCTTCCTCTCCCTCTCCTCTCCCCACCCTCCCTGTCCCCCAATATCCATCTCCCTCTCCCTCCTGTTCCTTCTCCATCTCCTCTCCCTGTCCCTATCCCTCTCTCCCTCTCCTCTCCCTCTCCCTCTCCCTCCCTCTCCCTCCATCCCTCCCTCACACCATCCCTCCCCCTCCTCTCCTTCTCCATCTCTCCCTTCCTCTCCCTCTCTCTCTCCTTCTCTCCCTTCCTCTCCCTCCCTCCCTCCCTCTATCCCCTTTCCTCTCCCTCTCCCTCTTCCCCTCCCTCCCTCTCTCCCCTTCCCCTTCCTCTCCCTCTCTGTCTCTCCCCCCTACCTCTCCCTCCCCTCTACCTCTCCCCTCCCTCTCCCTCTCTCCCTTCCTCTCCCTCTCCTCCCTCCTTCCCTCTCTCTCCTCTCCTCTCCCTCCAGCTACCATGTTCATCTGTCTCCCCCCTCTTGCTCCCTCTACCTCCTGCTTCCTCTCCCCTCCCTCCCTATCCTTCTCCTCTCACTCTCCCCTATCACTCCCCTCTCCCCACCCTCCCTCTCCCTCCCTCCCCTTGCTCCCTCCTCTCTCACTTCCTCTCCATCCTACTCCCCCTCCCTCCCTCTCACCCCCATACCCCTCCCCCCTCTCCCTCTTCCTCTCCCTCTCCCTCTCCCTTCCTCTCCCTCTCTCCCTCCCTCCCATTCCCCCCTCTCTCCCTCTCCCCCTCCCTCCCCCTCCCTCACCCTCCTCTCCTTCTCCCTCTCTCCCTTCCTCTCCCTCACCCTCTCCCTCTCCCTCTCCCTCTCCCTCTCCCTCTCCCTCTCTAGCTCCCTCTCTCCCTTCTTCTCTTTCCCTCCCTCACCCTCCTCTCCTTCTCCCTCTCTCCCTTCCTCTCCCTCTCCCTCTCCCTCTCCCTCTCTCCCTTCACTCCCTCCCTCCCTCCCTCTCTCCACCTCCCTCTCCCTCTGTCTCTCCCTCTCCCTCTCTCTCTCCCACTCCCCCCTCCCTCCCCCCACCCTTTCTCTCGCCTCTCCCTTCCCCTCCCCCTCCCTCCCTTCCTCCCCCTCTCCTCTCCCTCCTACTCACCCTCTTCCTCTCTCTCCCTCATGCTCCATATCCTTCTCCCTCTCTCCCTGCCTCTCGCTCCCCATCCATCCACTCTCCTCTCTACCTCCCCCACCCTCCCTCTCCCTCATGCTCCCTCTCCTATCTCTCTCCCTCCACCCTCCCTCTCCCTCTTGATCCCTCTCCCTCTCATCTCCCTGTCCTTCTCTCCCCATTTATCTCCTCTCCCTCCTACTATCGCATTCATCCCTCTCCTCCCTCTCACTCCCTCTACCTCATGCTTCCTCTCCCCTCACTCCCTCTCCCCCTATCACTCCCCTCTCCCCACCCTCCCTCTCCCTCTCTCCCTTTTTCTCCCCTGATCCCTCTCCCTCTCCCTTCCTCTCCCTCTCTCCCTCCTGCTCCTCCTGCTTCCTCTCCCCTCCCCCCTCCTCTCCCTCTCCCTCCTACTCCCTCTCCCTCCTGCTCCCTCTCTCCCCCTTCCTCTCCCTCTTCCTATCCCTCTCCCTTTCCCTCTCTCTTCCTCTCCCTCTCTCCCTCCCTCCCTCCCACTCCCCCTCCCTTCCTCTCACCCACCCACACCCTCCTCTCCTTCTCCCTCTCTCCCTTCCTCTCCCTCTCCCTCTCCCTCTCCCTCTCCCTCTCTCCCTTCTTCTCTCTCCCCCTCCCTCACCCTCCTCTCCTTCTCCCTCTCTCCCTTCCTCTCCCTCTCTCTCTCCATCCCTCCCTCTCGCCATCCCTCCCTCTCGCCTCTCCCTCCCCCCACCATCCCCCTAACCTCATTCTCACCTCTCCCTCCCCTCCCTCCCTTCCTCTCTCCCTCACCCTCCCTCTCCATCTCCCTCATGCTCCCTCTCCCTCTCCCTCTCTCCCCCTACTTCTTCCTCTCCCTCTTCCTCTTCCTCTCCTTTTGCCTCCCCCCCCGCTCCTCCTCCCTCCCTCCTCCCTCCTTCCCTCCCTCCCACCCTCCCTTGTCTCCCTCTCCCTCTTGCTCTCTCTCCCTTCCTCTCCCTCTCCTTTCCCCCTCTCATCCCTCTCTGTCTCTCCCTTCCTCTCCCTCTCCCTCTCCCTCTCCCTCTCTCCCTTCACTCCCTCCCTCCCTCCCTCCCTCTCTCTACCTCCCTCTCCCTCTCCCTCTCCCACTCCCCCCTCCCTCCCCCTCCCTCCCTTCCTCTCCCTCTCATCTCCCTCCTACTCCCCCTCTTCCTCTCTCTCCCTCATGCTCTATCTCCTTCTCCCTCTCTCCCTGTCTCTCACTCCCCATCCCTCCATCCCATTCCTCCCCTCTCCTCTCTCCCTCCCCCACCCTCCCTCTCCCTCATGCTCCCTCTCCTATCCCTCTCCCTCCACCCTCCCTCTCCCTCTTGCTCCCTCTCCCTCATCTCCCTATCCCTCTCTCCCCATTTCTCTCCTCTCCCTCCTGCTATCGCGTTCATCCCTCTCATCCCTCTCGCTCCCTCTACCTCATGCTTCCTCTCTTCTCCCTCCCTCTCCTCCTCCTCTCCCTCTCCCCCTATCACTCCCCTCTCCCCACCCTACCTCTCCCTCTCTCCCTCTCTCCCTCCTACTCCTACTGCTTCCTCTCCCCTCTCTCCCTCTTGCCCCCATACCCCTCCCCACTCCCTCTCCCTCTCCCTCATGCTCCCTCTCCCTCTCTCCCCCTTCCTCTCCTCTTCCTCTCCCTCTCCCTTCCTCTCCCTCCCTCCCTCCCTCCCACTCCCCCCTCCCTCCCTCTCACCCACCCACACCCTCCTCTCCTTCTCCTCTCTCCCTTCCTCTCCCTCTCCCTCTCCCTCTCTCCCTTCTTCTCTCGCCCTCCCTCACCCTCCTCTCCTTCTCCCTCTCTTCCTTCCTCTCCCTCTCTCTCTCCATCCCTCCCTCTCACCTCTCCCTCCCCCACCCTCCCCCTACCCTCAGTCTCACCTCTCCCTCCCCTTCCCTCCCTTACTCTCCCTCTATTACCCTCCCTCTCCATCTCCCTCATGTTCCCTGTCACTGTCCCTCTCCCTCTCTCCCCCTACTTCTCCCTATCCCTCTCCCTCTCCCTCTCCCTCTCCCCCTCTCCCTCTTCCTCTTCCTCTAATTTCCTCTCCCCCCCCCGCTCCTCCTTCCTCCCTCCTCCCTCGTTCCCTCTCTCCCACCCTCCCTTGTCTCCATCTCCCTCTTTTTCTCTCTCCCTTCCTCTCCCTCTCCTTTCCCCCTCTCTTCCTCTCCCTCCCTCCTTGCCCCTCCTCTCCTTCTCCCTCTATCACTTCCTCTCCCTCTCCCTCTCTCCCTTTCTCTCCTTCTCTCCCTTCCTCTCCCTTCATCCCTCCCTCCCTCTCTCCCTCCCCCCTTCCTCTCCCTCTATCTCTTTCCCTCCCTCCCTCTCTCCCCTTCCCCTTCCCCTTCCCCTTCCTCTCCCCTCTCCATCTCTCCCCCATCCTCTCCCTCCCTCTCTCCCTCCCTCCCTCTCTTCCTCGCTCTCCCTCTCTCCCTTCTTCTCCCTCTCCCTCCCTCCCTTCTTCCCTCTCTCTCCTCTCCTCTCCCTTTCCCTCTCCCTCTCTCCCCCTACTTCTCCCTCTCCCCCTCTCCCCCTTCCTCTCCCCCTTCCTCTCCCTCACCCTCTCCCTCTCTCCCTCTTCCTCTCCTTTTCCCTCCCCCTCTCTTCCCCCTACTTCTCCCTCTCCCTCTAACTCTCCCTCTCCCTCTCCCTCTCCCTCTCTCCCTCTCCCTCTTCCTCTTCCTCTCCTTTTTTGATGCAGAGGGAAGGGTGGTGGTATCAAATACACAAGTAGACTTAGAAATTTCAGAGGTTTAGGCACTCTAGCTTATCGACCAACCTCAAATGCAACAAGGATCTAACTTGTCAAATCCTTCTACTACACTTCTAAATGATAATTTTGATTTTATAGACTCCCAATTACTTGGATTCAAGGAACTCTAGGGTTCTCACTTCAATTCCCATTTCCCAATTCATAAAACTTTCACAAATTGAACCAAAAGGCCTAAAATGTTGTCTAAAAGCCCTGCAGTAGACTTGGAATGTGAATAACTCTATGTTTTCTCAAAACACTTGTCAATCTAAAGACATTTACTGATACCCTTTTTAGGGTACTAAGGGTACTACAACATACCAAAGGCTTCCTTACACTTGTTTTGGACCAACACTATTAAACATGACAAGTGCCCTGTTTCAATGCACAAAAATGCTCAAATTAACAAAGGAAGTACCCTCCGATGATCTCCTATCAACCCCAACTCTGGGACAGTATAATTTTGTGTCCTCAAATGCTCAAATCTCAAAGGAATTAGACTCCAATGCCCTACAATTGCAAAACCCCCAAATTTTGTCTTCAAACCCTGGTTTTTTAGGGCCTCCTCAATCTCCTATCAAAACACACTCCTGCATCCAATTAGTGAATGAATCACCATCCAATGAACATTATAGAACATTTCAAATCATAAAATCCACCCTTTGTTTGGATAGATCATTCACTGATGTTCTTTGCATCCAATTTCAATGTCTTTCTCCACCGTTCTTGACTATGATCACTTTTATCCAATCCAACTCTACATATGCATGATTAGTAATTTATAATACATGTTATAAATTGTCATTCCATGAATATTTGGCCACTATGTTCATTGAATGACTTTCATAATTCCTGAAACCCTGCTACAGTGATAGGAACGGTTAAAGAGAAGTTTGCTAATATACAAACTGACGTAGCATCAATTCAATGAAATGACAAATTCATTCAAAAAATAGTTAAACTGAATGGATGACCTCATTAATTCATTGATATATCAAATCAAAACAAACTGAGATTCAAAAGAATGAAACAACTTGCAAAACAAAGAGCTTTATTTGTCTTGTCGTTCACCAGTCTATACCCCAGGCTATCTCTACCCGCACCATGGATACATTTATCTTTTAATAGACTTCCCCTGACTATCACAACCAACTCTTATCAGTTGGAGGCTTAGTTTAAGCCTAAAAACATTAATTCCCTCCAAATACATTCATAGCCATTTGTATTTGAATAATTGACTTTTAAAACAACAAAACATGACTTTATTTGACCATTAAATCCTTTCTTAGGGACTCCTAAAGACTAACCTTGCTTAATAGCCTATTCTAGATGTCTTAAAAATATTATAGAGATCTGGACAACCTTAGTCCATTACAAACCATCTTTTAGTCCTTTTGAGGACTTTACAAACATGAAAGCATTATATTAGATAAGAGTCATTATAGGTGCCAGAATATTATAGTTGATGTGATATTCATCATTGAAGATGCCTTGATACTCCTTTGACCTTTGACCTTCTTTATCTAGCTTCCATGATTTGAATGTCTTCACAACCTTAGTCTTTTTGACCCATGGTGCCCCTGCACCATTTTCCCTCCCCCCCGCTCCTCCTCCCCCCCTCCTTCACCCTCCTTCCCTCCCTCCCACCCTCCCTTGTCTCCCTCTCCCTCTTGCTCTCTCCCCCTTCCTCTCCCTCTCCTTTCCCCCTCTCTTCCTCTCCCTCCCTCCTTGCCCCTCCTCTCCTTCTCGCTCTCTCACTTCCTCTCCCTCTCCCTCTCTCTCTCCTTCTCCCTCCCTCCCTCCCTCCCTCCCTCCCCCTTCCCTCTCCCTCTCCCTCTCCATCTCTCCCCCATCCTCTCCCTCCCTCTCTCCCTCCCTCTCCCTCTCCCTCCCTCCCTACTTCCCTCTCTCTCCTCTCCTCTCCCTCTCCCTCTCCCTCTCCCTCTCTCCCCCTCCCCCTCTGTCTCCCCCTCCCCCTCCCTCTCTCCCTCTTCCTCTCCTTTTCCCTCCCCTCACTCCCCCTCCCCTCCCTCCTTCTCCCTCCTTCCCTCCCTCCCACCCTCCCTCGTCCCCCTCTCCATCTTTCTCTCTCCCCCTTCCTCTCCTTCTCCCTTTCCCTCTCCCTTCCTCTCCCTCCCCCTTCCCTCCTTCTCCCTCTCTCCCTTCCTCTCTCTCTCTCTCTCTCTCTCTCTCTCTCTCTCTCTCTCTCATTCTCTCCCTTCCTCTCACTCCCTCAATCACTCCATATTTCTCCCCCTTCCTCTCTCTCTCCCTCTTCACATCCCTCCCTCTCTCCCCTTCCCCTTCCTCTCCCTCTCCCTCTCCATCTCTCCCCCATCCTCTCCCCCCCTCTCTCTCTCCCTCTCTCCCTCCCTCTCCCTCTCCATCCCTCCCTACTTCCCTCTCTCTCCTCTCCTCTCCCTCTCCCTCTCCCTCTCCCTCCCTCCGCCTTCCTCTCCATCTCCATCTCCCTCTCCCTCCCTCTCTCCCCCTTCCTCTCTCCCTCCCTCTCCCTCTTCCTCTCCCTCCCTCCCTCCCGCTGCCCCCTCCCTCTCTCCCTCCCTCTTGCCTCTCCCTCCCCCAACCTCCCCCCACCCTCTCTCTCGCTTCTCCCTGCCCCACCCTCGCTCTTGCCTCTCCTTCCCCTCCCTCCCTTCCTCTCCATCTCCTCTCCCTCCTACTCCCTCTCTTCCTCTCTCTCCCTCCTGCTCCATCTCCTTCTCCCTCCCACTCCCCATCCACCCCTCCCTCCCCTCTCCCCTCTCCCTCCCCCATCCTTCCTCTCCCTCTCCCTCTCCCTTTCTCCCCCTTCTTCTCCCTCTCCCCCTCTCACCCTTCCTCTCCCTCTTTCTCTCCCTCTCCCTCTCCCTCTCCCTCTCCCTCTCCTTTCCCCTCCCCCCCCGCTCCACCTCCCTCCCTCCTTCTCCCTCCTTCCATCCCTCCCACCCTCCCTTGTCTCCCTCTCCCTCTTTCTCTCTCCCCCCTTCCTCTCCCTCTCCCTTTCCCTTTCCCTTCCTCTCCCTCCCTCCCCCTCCTCTCCTTCTCCCTCTCTCCCTTCCTCTCCCTCTCCCTCTCCCTCTCTCCCTTCCTCTCCCTCCCTCCCTCTCCCTCCCCCTCTCCCTCTCCCTCCCTCTCTCCTCCTTCCTCTCCCTCTCCCTCTCCCTCTCCCTCCCTCTCTCCCTTTCCCTCTCCCTCCCTTTCTCCCTCTCCCCCCTCCCTCTCACCTCTCTCTCCCACCTTGCCTCCCTCTCTCCTCATTCCTCTCCCTCTCCCTCTCCCTCCCTCTCTCCCTTCCTCTCCCTTTCCCTCTCCCTCCCTTCCTCCTGCTCCCCCCTCCCTCTCGCCTCTCTCTCCCTCACCCCTCCCTCCCTCCATCCCTCCCTCTCCATTCCTCTCCCTCCCTCCCTCCCCCTCCTCTCCCTTCCTCTCCCTCCCTCTCTCTCTCCCTCCGTCTCTCCCCATTCCTCTCCCTCTCCCTCTCCCTTCCTCTCCCTTTCCCTCTCCCTCCCTCCCACTCGCCCCTCCCTCTCGCCTCTCCCTCCCTCGCTCCTACTCCCTCTCTTCCTCTCTCTCCCTCCTTCTCCATCTCCGTCTCCCTCCCTTCTGCTCCCCCTCCCTTCCTTTCTCCCCTCTCTCCTCTCCCTCCCCCACCCAACCTCCCTCTTCCCCCTCCCCCCAACCTCCCTCTCCCTCTCTCCCACATGATCTAAATGTTAGTTAAAATACATATATTATGAAAACAAAAAGTGAATACCTTATTCTAAAGTAAAATTTAATTCTAAAGTAACAAATACTAAATATGAAGCACAATTTGACATATTTATAATAATTAGACATACCAAATTTGAAGTACACTAACATCAAACTAATTTAACATTTTAATGTAAATTCAAAGTATAAGTATGCAAAAGTTCAAATACACATGTAAAGGAAATTTTGAGATGCATATAAAGGCAAACATGATTTGAATGTAGAATGACCTTGGAGAACAAGAAAACCATGAAATTAGTTGTATACCCTTACACGATTCATCAAGAAGATCAATTTTGCAGGGCATTCTCACAATTATGTTAACATAGATAAATCTTGAATTTTTATCTGTGTAATTAGTAATTACTAATTTTGGGGTGACTAAAAATAGGCATCAATAGTCTCATTGGCTATATCTTCCATTTAGGAAATATGATAATAGTGTAAATCAACATTAATTCTTTTATTTTCTGTTATTCATTTGGTCAATAGATTTGTTCTTGACATTGAAAAATCTGGGCAACACATTTGCCAAAGAAGGCTCTTTGTACTTTGAGAAAGCTGTTCAGTGCTATCTTCAAGCTGTGGAAATTGACATTATCATGTGCTTTGGGATCATTGAATACAGCATGCAGGGCTTTTGAAGGTGGTCTTAATTGCAGTCCTAATTGTGAATGCTTCTATTACTGATTTTTTCTACTGGACTTTTTTCTCATCTCCAAATTGATAGCTTTTCTGCATTTATTCTATACCGTAAAATCTTTAAATTACCTAAATCTTTTTACAATGAGTGGTAATTATCCATTCCTTTGTTTGGTAACTATCTCTGGTGAAAAAATTGAAATTTATGTCATCAAATCTAGCAATATTTGTTGAGGTGTATAAGTTTTTTTGGTAACAGGGTAGAGATATAGTCCAGAGCCACATGCCATTTCTCATGTATAGAAAGTAGAAATGCCTTTCTCCCTCAGTGCAGCACAACCATGGTTCTTCTCATTCTCTTGCTATTACCAGGCCATATAACCACTAATCCCTCTATTGGACTCTACTGCACAGCCCCGGGCCATTACCCACTATCCCTCTATTGGACTCTAAGTTGGGGAGAGTCTCTTATTTTATTCTATATTTCAGTTGTTTGTGTTTGGTCAACCCTCTTCCTAATTCCCTAATTGGATTATCATATCAATGAAGTTTCCTTGTTACAGCATTGGCCTGACATTAGTTTCCCCTGATTCATTTCTGCAAATTAAGGCCATACCGTCCCCGTTAAAATTTCTGATGGCTGTGATATTGTCCACAAAGTTTACATTGGGGTTTGGATCTTGTGTTTAATAATTTAAGACAACTAATTTCAACATATAAAACACATGATAAATATGTGATCATTCATCTTCAATGATAAGACATTATGAATTCATAACTTTTGATAATTTTTCAATTACATAATCTCCCATGCGCCACCATATCTTCTCCCTCCAATTGTCATTATTTCCACCCATAGAAAATTCCATGCAAGATAGCACAGTTAAACAATCAGTTGTATTTCTAATCTACATTTTCAAAGCCTAACAGTCCTAATACTTGTTTCTCAAGATGCCAAGGCAACAAATGACAATAGAGTCAAGAAATATGGCCAACACCGAACTTTGAAAATGCAGGGAGGCTGGCTTTTAGATTTAGACTTTTGATTTGGTTGGTAAATGAAAAATGAGTGCTGCTGCCATTAGACTGCTGTGCAGTGCAAATAAAAACAGCAAGCAGGCATATCAAAGAAAAATTATTTTGCTTTCCATTTTATAGTCATGTTGGCCAACACTTAGAACATTATTTTCAATTCAATTTAATTACAACACATCTTGGTTTAGTATGAATGAATTAAAATCTGTTGCTATATTCAGATTTGAAATCTTTTATGATAATAGGAAAAATATACTACTCTACCCACATCATGGCATTATGCAAGAATGCCAAAAAAAAAACAAGTACAACTATATGTGCAGAGAGTCGGGCTTAACAGATTGACACCCATAATTAAAATAATGGTGTATATGCAGTATCAAAATCAAAATCAAAATCAGAAGAGATAAATGCAAAAGAAAAACATGATGAAGAGAAGAAATCCACCTTTCTTGTTCGACAAAGCCTCTCTTCTCAATGCTGCTTCTGTTGCTCTGTTCTCGAAATCACTAGCTGAAACTCTGCACTTCATCTCAACAACACATTTTACAAATTTGTATGGCAATATGTCCACAGCTGGTGTTTCTGCCCAACCAAGGGACTCCAACTTCTGCCCAACTAAGGGACTCCAACTTGAAAGATTTGCAGCTCAACTTTATATTTATATTTTCCATCAACTGAGATTACCACAGTGGAAAAGATTACCCACACGATCTTGGAAAAGATTACAAACCTCCAAGCAATGGAAGGAATTGCTGTGAAAGAAGAGAGAAAAAGATTATCGTATTTCACATCCATCGGTGTCCACGATCTTGGAAAAGATTACCCACACGATCCAAGTTTGCATAGAAGGCCTCTTCCCATAAAACTCTCCCATAAACATTCCCATAAAATCACCATCTAAAGAACAGACTCAGACCAGAAAGCTGTTTCAAAACAGAAAGATGTGAATACGAGGCGGAGGAATCAAATTTAAAGTCTTAATTTGAATGCCGCTAGGTAACGGCTATGCTTTTTTCAACTTCTTCCTTTTTTAATTCTCTGTTTTTTTACTTTGTTTTTTTTAAAATTCTATGTTTTATTTCTACTTAATTTTTTAAAATTCTATTGTTTTTTCTACTTTGTTTTTTTTTAATTCTCTGTTTTTTTTACTTTGTTTAATTTAAATTTTCTATTTTATTCTACTTTGATTTTTTAAAATTCTCTATTTTTTTCTACTTTGTTATTTAAAATTATATTTTTTTTTCTACTTTGTTTTTTTAAATTGTCTTTATTGTTGTTGTTCATACAATCGAATAAACTTGAATATAGTAGATGAAAAATATTTTGATGGCTTTGCTTTGCTCTTTTTTCTTTAAAAAAAATGAATTTAATTGAAGAAAAAGAAACAACAATATTACCCACCTCTCAATTATAAATATGCACAGATATTTACATTTTTTTTGTGGCCCTCTATCCATTCCTTTGCAAGTTTAATTTCGAATTGTCAAAGTTTAATGTATCATTTGGAAGTTCTTAATCAAGTTGATGATAGGGAAATTCTTTATACATTGTTTATTCTCTTATCTTAATATTCTTCTAGGAATTATGAATGAGTGTGCGTGTCAATATTATAGTAAGTTTTATTCTTTTAGAATATTTTAGATCTAATGTTGTTAGATGTTAAAATGGTCGTCACATTAGAGATGGTCCCTATTTAAGAAAAGAAAAAGCATGACCACTCACCCATACTTTAGGGCCTTAATCTTAATTTAACCTTCAGACATTGGAATATTTAAAATTACTAAGAAGATTTTGATATTGTGGTGGAAATATGTTGTCCAAGATGATGTAGTGTTAGTCTAAATTGCACATGAATCCACAAAATTATTTGAAGAGTTCTTAGTGCTCCATCTCTTGACTGTTCAGAATGTCATGTGATAGAAAAGTGGATGAACCCATTTTCTTTTCTTTTTTATGTTCCTCTTGCTGGGTTGTGCTTTGGTGAGGTGGACATCCTTGAGTATGTGGATCAAGTGGTAGGTCCCGTACTATAAAGGCATCTGTTAAGTTTTACTCACCACAACCTCTATTATTGATCTTGACAGTGGAAATGGTGGAGGCGAGGATTGTTTCTATATCGCAATGGGATCAGGAGGAACTGGCAACATAAGTTTCAATGTCAATTCTAGGATAATGGGTATAGTGGGAGAATGAAGCTTCCAACGTACAATAGTGTGCGAAGGGTTCTAGATCAGCATGAATGGTGATTTTTGTGCCTTAGTGTGGGAATTTGATGTATTGATAGAACATGGAGGGAACGACCTGCATGAATTGAATCCAAGGGTGACTAAAGAGGATGTTGTAAGGAGGTCTAGACCAAAAACATGGCATGTAGTTTCTTCTATTCCTGGACTCAGTTTGATGGGTAACAAGATGGCACCTTATGAGGTATGCTCTAGATTGTCATATACTTTGATGGTGATAACCTCAAGTGATGTCTACTTCAGTATACCCCACCTGTTTGATGAACTTGAACTTATAAATAGGTTGAGGGCCAAACTATTATCTATCATAACCCTCTTGACTACAAATTCATTGACCATGATGGCTATGCAGAGTGTGAGATTATGGTTTGGTTCGATGGATGGTATATTAGATGGTGTAAATGATGCAGATAATTGTCCCAAACGATTCTCAAACTAAGTGGTATTAATGTCTGTGGGGATAGGCACCTCTTGGAGGGCCTTGGTGAGGATTTCTTGATGGATGAGTGAGGTGCGGAGAAGATTCAAGATGGAGAATTGGTTGGACATATTCCCAAGGTGTTCTAGGAGGTTGTATTGTGCATTACATGAGGAAGAAGTATTAGCACCGACAACGAATATCCTACCCCTACATGTGGTGACCGCACATTGACTATCTGCACCTTTTAAATGGATAACATTAATCGTGGGTTCGACCTGGGAGATGCATCCAACAAATATATCATAATTTATTTAGGTAGTCATGTAATCCTTTACATCAATGTGATCACCTTTCTTACCCTTGCCTTGGTTTTGGGCTGGTGGGTTTGCATTAGCTATTGTTTTTCTAGAATTGTGTTGAGGAAACACATTTTTTAAAATCTGTAGTTTTGCATTGGACAAGGCCTAGGTAGGTGCATCGATGGTGGTCTCCTTCTTGTATATGAGATCCTAGATGTAATGCTTGAGTTTCATGCACTTCACGGTAGTGTGTCCCTTGACACAATGATAGTCACAATACTTATTATCTTTGTACCCTGTGGGCTTTGGGGTTGACTCATCTAATGGTTGGGTCTGAGGATATACAATCAAGTTGGTATTGTCCATTCAATGAAATATTACGTCCAATGGTTCACCAAGAGGGGTGAATGTGCGTTTATGATTGTTCTAGATGCGCGGCTTGGATTTTCCTAGTGTGACTGATATAGAATTAGTTTGGTTTTTTATGGGTTGAAAATTTTGTATGGCTGGTTGATAGGCTATCCCAAGTGTTTGGTAGATGGGTATAGGTTGTTGGTATGTTGGTGTGGGTGGTTTAGGACCAGCCACAACAACCTAGACATGCTTGGCATCGGTGACAACATTCTTGTTTTTGTTCCATTAATGGGTATGGTCATTGTTGGTCCTATCATGATGGGTTTCTTTGTAGTGCTTGATAGTATTGTCATCCAAGAGGCCTTTTTCAATGTTCATCCCTTTTCCCTTGATGTCCTAGTAGGTCTGGATGCAGTTCATGCGCATATAGTGGGATAACTTTGGATGCAAGTTGTCGATAAATATCTTCGTTAGATTCTTCTATGTGGGTTGATAGGATAGTCTTGTGGTGAGGTTCTGCCATCTTTGTAGATAATTGTCCAAGCTCTCACCTCCCTTATGTTTTGAGTTGCATAGATCCAAGAGAGATAGTTTATTCTGAATGTTATGCACATACTGTACTATGAACTTTTTGTATAATTCTACAAAGGTTGACACTGATCAATAAGGTAAAATTTTTGGATAATTCTACAAAGTTCGACACTGATCATTAAGGTATCTTGTAGAACCAATCAAGAGAGGTTTGCCCTAAGCTCTTGGGAAAGAGGTGCATGATAAAATTATCACTATAGGAAACCTCTTGACAAGCCATGTATAATTCCTTGACATGGATGACTTGATCTCCCTTCCCCCAGTACTTGTAAAACTTGGGAGTTTCAAAATGTTTGGGGAAGGGGAGTGCTATGATAGATTGGTCAAAGGGATAAGGACAAGCCTCTTCAAACTTAAAGGTTTTTCTCTCAGTCCCAACATGGAGCTACTTAAGAGCATTCTTCATTTCTTCTAACTCTGGGTTGAAAGGTGCTAGAGTGGGCACTCTCATTTGGAAAGGGTCGGATGGTGTAGGTGAATATGGGTGATTTTGAGGGGGATATTGTCGGGTGTAATTACCATCTAAGTGGGTGCTGAAACACATAAATATGATCTGTGTTTGATATGGTGGTATGCAAATAGACTAATCATTAGATCATGCTTTAGGAGAAACTTAGATCTACCAGGTAGCTTTTATGTTGGGGTATGTGGCCTAGTGGCAAGTGTTTTTTGCTATGATCATAAATTTTAATTTTGACTGATCAGTTATCCATACCACCTTTGTTGATCATCATTTTCATATTCTAGGTCATACTCATTCACCAATAGTTGAGTTAGGAGTAGCACTAGGAGGAGGTCCAATGCTTATCACCCTCTGATCCCTATAAGGAATTAATGAACCAATTGAATAATGCCACTGTTGAAGTATATTATCACTAATTCCAAGCTTCATGTTGTCCTTGAATGACAATAAACACTATATCTTGGATGAATTTTCTAGATACTAATCTCATCATTGTATGATAGTACAAGTAATTATTTGGATTTCATTATTTTGATGGTCATTGTCCTGTGACATTTTGTGAAATGCCTTTATCTAATACTATAACAAATGACAGTGACCCTCATTTTTAGACAGTTATATACTATGCTACTATGCTACTTCATGATTTTATACCTTTTCATTTTAATAAAAAGTGCCTTTGTCTTATTATAGTCCTTCACTACATTTGGGTTGTTCATTCTTCCTTTTCAAGTGGATATTCTTTGCTATACTCTACTATCCATAAGACTATCTTATCACTGTATTTCTCATTGAGATTTTATGGTCTCCATAGCATTCACTATCTTTTCATTTGATCTATACATTGTCCCTGGGCTTCATGATGTTGTCCACTCTTCAATACATTGTCATTACCATATGAGATGTTTGTAGGTACAATTTAATGATGTTGTAGGTGACTAGTTGATTGCATAAATCCCATGGATTCATTGTCATGCGTGCTAAAGGGAGGTATCTATCTTGTTTCAACCTTATTCCATCCCATTAAGCCACTTAAGGGTCTCTTAAATAGTAACAATGTTCAGAACAATTATATTAACCAGTAAATACTGAATTTTGATAGATTTAGCCCGCTAGGGCATCAATTGTATTTTGCAAGAAAGTTTTTAACTTCTTTTAAGAATAGTGTAACTATACATTATTTATAGTTGTAGGAAATATTTTTCTGATCATGAGACAATAGAGGAACAAATGTCTTCTTGAAGAGTTGACATATGTAGGCATGTTTGAAGAAATTTCTACTTATGTTACTCTTAATTATTTCACAAAATGGAACATTGTTGTTCTATAGAAGGTTTTGGATTAGGATACTTGAATGTTGTAAAGCTGAATGGTTGTTATGCCAATTTTAGAAGGTTGAAATATTAAATTTTGTTCATGTTACACCTATTACAAATCATCCTTGGTTTGTAGTTGATATTTAAGTTTACTAAGTTTGCATCCATGTTTCTAATTTTCACCATTGAGATCATCCATGTTTCTTTCCCTGGGAACAAGAAATCATGGCCTTTCATGTTCATACTCGTTGTTCACCTTTGCCTAAATAGCCTACTTTCTGAAGTAAGGCAAGCTTGATGTCCTAGGGTCTTGTGTTTCCATGACCTTTGTTCATCTCTGAACAGTGGGCCTAGATTCCAAAATATCCAAAATAGCTAAAGACACCATGCTCAATCTCTAGTCCAAAAGATTCCAATGTGTTAACTTTGGAAAACAGTAGATTCAGATTTTCTTGGAAGGCCATGTGTATGTTTAGATGCCACCCATCTATTCTGTGAACTTCAAACTTAGGAATGGTTTTATCTACAAAATATTGATCAGAGGTAGAGCCAAAGTATGGTCCATATGCTCTAAGATGTGCAGGTTATTCAGCTTGGGGTTGGAGTTCTGTATGTAAAAGCCGAATTTGGCTTAGAAGTTGTTTAGTGCACTCGATTGTGTCACTCATAATTGAAGTCTTTTCCATCTTGGTAATGGTGGGAACAACAGAATGAAGCATACAAAGCCTCTCAGTAAGCCTCTTCCTTCTTCTCCTCTCTGCATGAAAATTCTTAGTTGGTTGTCCTTTGCCCTTGGTTCCACCACTTAATATGGGTTTGACATGACTAGGACTTCCTCCACTAGTAGTTAAGTGCTTCTTCAAAGAATTATTAATGCCAACATATTTGCTAACCACATTTTTTTCTATTAATGGCTTGGCTTTCTTTATGATTCTTTGGCTATTTGTTACATTACTGGCCTACAGGCTAGTTTTGCAGTCCCGGGGGCACTGCAAATCATAGTAAGCTTTTGTTTTGTTCAAATCAATTGAGTCATTACACATCTCTCTTGTTCTATCCAAATCTATAGTCTTGTTAGAACAATGGTTACTACTATTACTCTTTGTACACAATGATCTTCCATTCTATTCAATATCTTGATACAGATGGAAGACTCCCATGACAGCAGGAATCTTTAGTAGTTGTGCTTCTCGAAAAATTCTCTTGCATGCATAAACTACCAGCATCAAAAATAGCATGGGAGACAATATTGGCATTAGAGAAAATCAATTCAAGCTCCTTCTACAAGCTCAAGGCTTCAAATTCACCCCACTTAAACTTTTTAAAATATTTTTGAACGCCCTGATTACCAAATTTTTTTTACTACATATTTCCCATCCTTACACAGTATACAAATACAACCACTGATGAAATATAGAACATAACATCAAATTTATATTGATAAAAAATCTTGCATAACCAAAGTCATCTGAATTAAAATATGATTCAATTAGAATGGTTCTCACTTTCAATATAAAGTACTTCTAGTACTTGCTTCTCTACAGCCAACTGTAGAAATTATACTATTGCAGTCTTCTGTCCTATCTGTGGTCAGTCTTAAAATGGAATGTTGAGATTTCTAGTTTGTTATTGATGCAGGAGCACCAGGGCCAAGGACAAAAGGCCTAGAGGATACACCAGGGTCACTGATAGACCTTGGAAGGATTTGAAGACAAACATGACCTTACAAGGTCATTGGAATTGTAATAAGACCAATAATGGTCATTTAATTATTTTTTAATGATGTTTTGATTAATATGTGAATCCTTTGTGAAAGGATCAATCAATGTAAGCCTTAATCGCATTTTGGGGTAAAATGTACCTTGGGGGTCATTTTTGGATCCTAAGGTTGGTAAGGTGTTTAATGACCTATAAAGGTCCTAATTATTGTAATATGGCCAATAGAGCCATTACGTGACGTCAAATGCACTAAAAGTGCCAAAAATGTGTAATTGCCTAAAATTGGCAAAATGAAGCCTAGAAGGCTCATAGAGGGTTTTAGAAGGGTTTAAGGTGTTTAAGAGATTAGGATAGATTCCTAAGAACCTTTAAAATGTTAATAAATGCCTAAGAATTTAATTTTTCGAAGTTGACAACCATGTTGTCAACTAGATAACAAAAATAAACAATAAACCAAATGCTGACAGTCATAACTGACTGTAACCGGTTTATAGGTAGTTAACCGGTTGGAAAATGGCTATTTTGCCTTGTGAGTGCGTGAGGAATGAGAGAGAGGAGTTGTAGGGATTTTGGAGAGTTTTTTGGATCGAAAAGAGAACAATGTAATGAAGTTTTCATTGAATACAAATTAATTCTCTGAAAACTGCCAGGTTGCTGCCTTGAAGGACACAGTCCTCTTTTTGTGTCATAAAACTTCTCATTTTTTATGAAAACGTGATTGGGAATGCATTAGAACGATGGAAGATTAGATTAGTTTCAATTCCATGCAATTTTGTGTCATTTTTTGATGTTTAAAGGGAAGAATCTCAGTCATTTGCTGACTGTCCTTGTACAATACTGTGTGCAATAAGCAAATTGGTTTGAAGTTTTCATGATGCCCTAGGCTCTCCCACTTTTTGTGGTGATTGTGTCTTGTGGGAGAGACATAATTCATATGTTATATGTTCCATTAAATATTTTCATGCAGGGATGTCAAGATAATGGTGAAAGAGATCTCTGATTGAAGAGGAAATGCTGATTGAGGGTCACTAGATGCTTGGACCAGTTAAGGTCTGGAAGTTCTATCCAAAGGAGGGCCACATTTTATTGCATAGAAGGTCAAGATATGACCATTAGATGGTATTAGATCCACTGGGAGGGTCTGGAAGTGATTGGAGAGGTGATTTTTGGGAAAAGCCCTAGGGTTGTGCACCTAGGAATGAGGTTTTTGTGGTTTCGGTAGAAGATCTTGATAGTACCTCCTTTGAGTGTGAGAATCCATTGATTTGGATCATAATAAAACTCTTTTTTTGGGTTAGAAGGTTTGCGTATGTGTGCAATTAGTACTTGCTTTGTATTTGGAGGCCTAATTAGAGGGCTAATTGTCGTACACCAGCAATTGTTCAGATAGTTGGTCCAAAGGAATAGTATGTGTTTTTGAGATATGTTGTACAAATCCGAAAAGGGTATCCAAATATAGTTTTATTTTCGCACGTGTTTTGGAGAAGATATTTGTAAACCTTGAAAAACCGTCCAGGCAGGGCTACAAGAGAAATAGGCCTAATTAGTACCCGGTTTGGGATTTGTGAGTTGATGGGGTTCCTTGGTTGAATCCATTGATTGGATTGAGGGACATTGAGATTTTTTAAATGATGTAGAGTGGGTGGTGACACCATAAACCATTTGTGCACTGTGATTTGGTAGAGGTTGTAGTGGGTCAAAGGAGATGATCCTTGTGGAGATCTAGTTGTTGTGTGTGAAGAACATTCATGAAGTCCCTCATCATTTGCAGAATGAAGACCACCATACCACCTCTGCATCAGTTATCTACCCCAATTTTTTAACTACATTTAGGAAAGTTTTTGGGTTTTCTAAACAACCATGCATACAATCCATCCATGTTATGGTTTGAATGTTTTACAAAATAATGAACAAAACACAATACACATAAGAAAATAGTAGTGTGGCTACCTATTTTCAACTGCCCATAAAACGTGAGAACTCTGTAAATGGGATGGTGATAGGATGGATAAATCATTGTGAAACCCAATCAAATCGTATTGAGATTTGATATCAATGCATCTCTTTAATGTTTGTTAATTGCAGTTATTAAAGGCTTTCATAATAATGTTCACAACTTTAAATTTTACATAACCGAATAGAGAAGTGATGCTATCAGAGCCATGTGAACTTATATTTAGATAAAACATACGTCTTAGAGGATCTTGATACTCCTATCATGAATATTTTAGAAATTGTGCACCCACACATGTTAAGTTCCTAGACCACATAAATAGTTTCCAAGGTTATCATCTATCAAAACCAATTGTCCCATCACCAACTACCTCACATGTGAATCCTCCCTCCTAGATTTAATTTTAGAAAATCACAAAGTAGCTGGAAGTTACTATCAGGACACCAATGTAAAGGGAGAGAAATAAAAATATAGAGTTGTTCAACTGATAACTACAAAATTTCAGGACAAACTTACTCATCCCGAAGCACTAGCATTCTGTTCCTGAATTCTAGGAACATTTTTTTGAATACTGTTGGGATAAAAAAGATCCAAAGTTTTCAACACATTGAAGAAGACTCTAGGAATAAAACAAGAGGGTCTGGATTAATTAAATATAGACACAACATAATTATTCAAAGTGTTTCTACAATAATAAAAAATATCCACAATAACAGTGATTACATTTGGTGTTGTTGTTGTGACTGCTCTGAATATAAGAGCTCAGTCTAGTTCAAGATCTTTGAATCATATGCTTGATAGATTTTCTCAGTCTCCCTCTAATGATATGGGTTTAGGAAATACACTGCATTTGGATCATACATCTTAAGATTGGGTGACTAGTGCTCGTGCATTGCTTAACAAACACCGTGAACTCAGAAGAGGAGGTTTTGAAACTATTTACAAAGCAGTTCTAGGGGCTAGAAGGATAATTTCTATAAAGAAATTGATGGTTTCAAGTTTAGTTAAGTCACAGGAAGACTTTGAGAAGGAGGTACAACTATTGGGCAAAATTAAATATCCAAATCTTGTGAGCTTGCAAGGCTACTACTGGACACTGCAGCTACAACTCATATATGATTATATCCAAAGTGGAAGCTTGTATAGTCAACTTCATGAGGTTTCTCAATTAGATGCACCTTTAAGGAGGAAAAAAAGTTGTAAATGGTCATATTTAGTCCATTTTGTTATGTTTAAAGGTCAATCATCAAGTCCTAGGGTCCAAAATGTCAAGGTGATAAAAGTTGTCCTAGTTGAACAAAAGTTGCAAAAAAAATTGTCATGAACAACTTTTTAAAAAAAAGTTGCAAAACTGTCTATGGTTAGTTTCAAGGGTAGTTAGAGTTGGAAGAAGTTATAAAATGGATGGTAATTGGTGTAAACAGGGGGTAAGAGGTTGAAGATTTGAAGAGAGGGCAGGTTGGAGGAAGTTTAAAGGGAAATAATATCCAAACCCTCTGACTGTCCATATTTTCTAAAGTCTGTGCTTGGTCACAGAGCCTAAAAGGATCTTAAACATTGTAACATCTCTTTGTAATTTCTTTGGATATTTAGTATAATGTTTTATCTTTCAAATGAATCCAATTTCATCTATTTTCATGAAGATTTGTTCGAGATATTAATGCTTTTGTAAAAACTGCCTGGAACCCTCTTAGGGTAATCAACAAGCAATCAAAAAATCTCTTTCTCTCAATCCAGCTGATGGAATAACCCTAGAATTGGTAAAATAGCTCTTTCTTGTGTGTACTTACATGTTTCAAAGTGGAAAGTTTAGAAGACAAGGTTTGATGGTGTTACATGAAGATCCTAAGATCACTACCACAGTGCTTTGACTGGTAACAACATGACAGTAAGTATTTTGGATACTTGTTTATTGAAACATAAAACTATTTATGTTGAAAAATGGGTTGGAACCGTTTGTGATAGATAGGAGGAGTTTTTATAAAACGTGGAGGTTGCTAAAGAATAGAGTTTTGAGTATTTTTTGGGTCATTGTCCTGTCACAGAGAATATAGGACAGTCACTATTTTTAATCATGTATTTTGAATGCCAACCAAAATCGTGAGTTTCTTAACATGGTTATTGGTTGAAGGCAGAGCATTCCATGTTTTTCAAATTTTTTTAAATAATTTCCAATACTGGGTGTCAAATGGATTGGTGAAATAGCAACTGTTTGCATACATTGTTGCACTATTTGGGCAAGACTGCTATATGACAGTTAGCAGATAAACATGTCTGTCCTGGCAGATTGGACACTGATGTTTGAGTATCCTTTTGATGATGCAATGCATAGAAATCACTCAAGGCATCTAGAAGGTGCTAGTTCATTGAAGATCTTAAGGTGATAATAGTGATAAGATTTAAGAGAGAACCATGTAAGAATCATCACAATCAGCATATAGAGATAAAAATCATGCATAACTAGAGGCCACTATGAACAGGGAAAACATGAATTCATACATCTTGTACATGGTCAAGCATTTCATAAATATGCCTTAATAAAAAATCTTTATGTTCAACCCTGAAAGCATGGCTGGAGGAATCATTTAAAAATTCATGCTAAGGACTCTATATTCTATAATGTTCATACACCATAACCATGTTAAACTTAAATTCATGCCCAATTTTTAGATTCAGATGTCAAGGATTTACATGTAACTACTTAACAGTCATAAGATGAAATAATACACTTGAAGCCATCTAACATATATCTAGATGCAGAGTTGTATGAGCAAGACTCCTTTCTACAGAAAAGGCTGCAAGGAGTCCTTTTCAGGAGAGCTTGGTGCCTTTGACTTGCATTCTTCAAAATTTGAAATTTAACTAATTAACAACAAAACCTTACTCAGGATCTATGTCAAGTTCAATATTTCAAAATGGTAAGATAAACATCTCAACATGACATTGAATATGATGACCATTGTTACGTGATGCTAAAAAACCACTCTCTCCATTTTACACATACCATAATCATATTTTTCTAAGACCAATGCCTAGGTTTTCTAAAGGTGAGGTCCATTGCAATTTATAAAGAACTGTCAAAGTGGAAGTATTAAAAATCTTATAGCATCATCTCTGTATATTAGGCACTATATTTTGTGCATCTTGATTAGATGTAACTATTGGTGCTAATGGAAAGTTGCCGTGAAAGATTTATAATGCAATAAGAAAACTTTCTTGAAACGAGCTTTTTCCAGAACAAGGGCTTTCTAACTACAAGTTAGAAAAAATATAGTACACTTGAGTCTTCCTGGAATGGACATTAATCAGTGATTTAGTTTTCTATTTTTTAAGACTTTGACATTCACTATTATCGATGCTTCTCATTTCCTTCTCAAAATAGTGAATCTTATATTATAACAACAGAAAACCCCGCTCTTCTCTTTATAGCTTTATCATGTATAGATTTAAGGTTTTTGACTGCATTTACATTTATTTGATCACTGCTAACAAGATCATTTAAATCTATCCTTAGGAATTTGAGCACCATTTTTCACTCTTATCACTGCCCATTGACATTGAAGTGAATGTTCTACTACTAATTGACATTGAAGTGACTGCTCTTAGCCTCTTATTGATCTGTTCTTTAATAAATGACCTAGACTTGAAATCCTATTTCCTTGTAAAGCACTAATCTTCCATTATTTTAGGTATACTCTTTTTCTTGTAAATACTATTTTGACATATTGAACCCACAACATTCATCTATTATATGTCACTATCACAGTTTAGTATAACATTATTTATAACTATTAACAATGATTGGCTGCTACTTGACATCAATTTTGCAAGAGGTGTTGCTTCTCTCTATTGCATTAATCATTTGTCATGTGTATCACTACATGTCAATAATGTTTCCAACTCTGCTCACGATTACTCATCTCACTTTCAACATTCTCAAGACTTATCTTTTACTATCTCTTAAAGTTTGTCACTGTATCTGCTCACTATTAATGAATCTTGATGCTCTTCTTTACCTTTGGCATGTGGTAGTGCTTTACATTCTTTTTTGTGGCCTTAGCACTGGGCTTATCATGACTTCTTTTCAATTTCTCAACAAGACATTTGATAAGGGTCTTTTAGCCTTGGACTCCTAATGGTCTATCTTTTTTCCTTTGATTCAAATAAAACACTACTCTGTATTTCAAGCTTTTAATCTATAGTATATGTCATCAAGGATTCACTATATTTGCATATGATATGATCTTTTCTTGACCTTCAACTTCACTTTATTTGACAATAACCATGCTTTTTATATTAAAATTTTGTGCCTATCCATTTGTCACACTGTGACATTATAAATGTACTTGCTCTTTCATCATGAAAAGAACTAAGTTTGTTGAGAACATGATATCAATAAATAAATGACTAGTAGAAATACAACAAAACATACCAAATCTTAGCGAGTCCCTGAAAATAAATTGCAAGTTCAAAAGGGTTTCTAAACTTGGAATGAAGAAGATGAGAAACATTTCAGAGAAAAGTAGCAGATATTTCAAGGAGAAGACATTTTTTGTGCATGAAGATAAACAAAGGACCCCATATTTCGATTCATAGAAACATTCAAGAAGATTCCTTGTATAGAACAACACATTTCAATGTAGGAAAAGTATATTTATTGTAAAAAGCAGCATAGTCATAAAGAGAACAATAATTTAAATGTAATGAAACCAGATTTATTTCAAAAGAACGACTGTGATAATCAAAGGAGCAGCGTCTAAGTTACCAGGTTTGTACTAACTGGCCCCAAACATGCTGCTCCAGACTGCAAGGTGATATTTTTTGGGAATATCTGATATTTTCACTACTATGCAACCATGAGAATTCACTGGTGGAGTTTGTCCCTTAGAAAACATCTTCCTATATAAGTCAAAATTATCTGCATATAAGGGTACACAGTGACTATTAGAAAGACATTGGATCTCTGCAAAATGTCAAGATCTGTAACAGACTAGACATATTAGTAACATGATGTACATATTAGATGTCTTTAACTGCAATTGAACTAATGACTTCTAATATAATGATTATGTAAATAGAGGTGCTAGCAGAAGTCTAGAAGGGAGAAAGACGCTGGAGTTTGTTCAGAGCTCAAAAGGATATCTTTTCATGAAAGTGTATTTTTCCTTATCTCCTTAGAATATTTGGAGTGTAGAAGATAATCTTGAACTAACTTGTCCTATTTTGATGTGTTGTATAGTTTTATAAGCTATACCAGACGAGCATTTTTCAAAAAATGTAAATCTAATAAAGAATCTGGGGTCTGGCTTACATTGCCAAAGCATTAAGAATTGCTAATAAATTTTGATAGATAACATTCTAATTAAGGTAAAAGAAACCAAACTGAGTGCAGAGGGGTGTGCTGAATGTTTTAGAAAAATTCCCTCATTTTTGGGTTCTATTTAGATCAGTCCAAGTCAAACTGCTATTTCAAATTTTCATGATTATGAATATGCTAGACAGAGTCAAAGAAAATAAAGTAAAACAAAACTCTTATTTTTTAATTTTATTGTTTCTCACTAATGTCTTTTGTTTATGGTTTTGGCGGTGTGTCAAAATCAAGATTGCATAGATTATACATATAAGAAATCGGAGTTGTCAGAGGATTTATGTACAATCAAAATTAAAAATGTGTACTACAAGAAGTACAAAACAAGATCCTACTAGGCACTGTTAACAAATCTATTCTTGAAGCTTGTGTAGTTTGATATAGAAAGTACAATGTCCAATATATTTGTAGGCATATTTACAGTTTGTTTTGCAAAGCTTCCGAACCAACAACTAAATACAAAATGTAAATATCAAATTTAACTTTTTTCACATGTTCGTGACTTCAATCTCGCTTTCCAATGGAAAACTAGGAGCAATATAGTGTGATAATGTCAATGGTAAATCAAAGAGCTTGTATTATTAACTGTGTATAGGTTATTAGCACAAATGTCTTGTTGGTATAAGAATCAGTGAGGTGTTGAATTAACTTAAGGTCTTTTGAATTAAAGAGTGGGTAAGTGGAAACCTAGTGAAGTGCAAAAGTGAAGCATGGAGGCCTGAAGATAGTGTAGAATAGATGGAACTAAGAGAACACAACCAAATAGGATTGAACACTAAAGAACCTAGAGTATGAAAAGATAACCATGTTCTAATTTTTGAAAAGCACGAGCATATTTAGTGTAGATAGTACCATGATTTTTAGAGACATGTAGACATGTGATGGAACCTTACTGTTTAGAAATTTGAACAATGGTGTTGTTCACAACCAATGTGAATGTCCCATGGATCTAGAATTTGTGGAAGAGAGATACAGCTGGTTAAATGTCTTTCTGTTACTTTTCATATGGGAGTTTTGCAATATGTGGGAAACATTTTGCAAGAAGTTCTCCTCAAAGAAAACAGTCAATGTTGCCATCATGCTTGTGTAGTGAGCATTTTAAGTTGTGATGGTAGAATGGATGGATAGCGGTATTGCGATATGGGTAGTGGGTGGTGTCTATGTCAACAAGATTGTCAGACAATGAGTAGTGATATTTGATACGATAAATTTCATAACATGACACATGGTTGTTCTTTTCCTTGAGGGTGCTAGTAACCTACAAAGGAATGGCAGTGGTAGTGTATTCATCAAAGTGGTAAAAGATATGGATGTAGCATGTAATAGGAATGTTTTTGATTGAGGTAATAAATATTTGAGGGCTTGCCTGAACATTAAATTTGGCTAATGTTTGTAAATGTTCCTTTATGTATTTGTCCTTTAGCTCTTGGATGAAGATAGACTGTGAATTGTGTATCAAGCAGGTATCTTTTGGACCACTTCTTGCAATATTTTTGAAAAGGATGAATGACATGCTTGTTTTTTAAAACATTTGCTGTAAATTTGCACATTGGTCTATGTTGGTGTTCAGGATGGAAACCTACAAGAAGAGTTGTTAGTGCATGGGTGAGATTTCTTGACATGTTAACTAGTTACAATTGCACCAAAGGAGCCAACTGAGTAGCTGCAATCAAAATCTATCAGTTGAGAAATGGTTAGGCCAAGAGTTAGCTTGTGTTTGTTACAAAAGCATGACACATTTTTTATGGTACTTTTTACTATTAAGGCAATAGAAAATTTTGGATCCCTTCATATTGTATTTTATTCTTTATAGAGAAGTTGGTTATTCAGATTGTTAGACTCAACAATGAGGGGGGCAGGAAAGTAGCAACTAAGTTATTGCTAGTATTCATGGTTATGGTTATTTGGCCCTTGCAGTTCACAAGGTCAACATGTAGAATTTATGTTTTGTTGTGTACATTTCTATATTTGGTCCATATGGGTCCATAAATGACCAGAATATCACCTTCGAATGTAGATCTAGTACAGTGTCTACAAAGATCTAATATTGTGCTAGGCTTGGGAGGTAAAGTCAAGCTGCAAAAGAAAGGTAGATAATAAATGAGATTTAATAAAGGCTATTGGGATAGCAATGGTAGGTTTAGACAATGCTCATGCCTCAACTTTGGATATCTACATAAGACAATTCCAGATAATTTTTAATTTTAATTTGAATAGTTTAGCAGTGGCTTGAAACCTGTTGTGTTATTCATAGTAGCTTATGATACAACCAAACACTTACATTTCTGAAAATATCCTTCCTTTAAGTTCTTTAGTATGAATATTAAATACAACTAACAAATTTTGTAATAATTATATAATTGAATCTTGCAACTATATTGAATAATGATATAGAGTGAATTTGCAATCTTTAATATCAATTAAACTGGTGGCAATCCTAGTGAGGAGTTCGCATGATCGCAAGGGAAGAAACTCGGCTTTGCAATCATGCGACAAGAAATTCTTGCACACAACAAGATGGAGCGGAGGATACCAAATCTCCACAGAAATTCAAGAGGCTCTTACAACTTCAGAAGAAACCAGATCTGGGGAGGAAATCAGAATACAGAAGGGAAAGTCAACCATCTTCCATTTCCAAGGAAAACACAAAAAGATGGTAGGACTCAGAGGCTCGGAGGGTTTCATAATTGGGAGAGGAAATGGCTCGACACTTTTGATAAGCAGAGGCTACCCCACAAAAATCATCCTCACTTAGGAGCTCATTCTCAACACAACAGATTTAAGTTTCAAAATCAGGGAGGATTTCAAAATAACATAATTTCAAACCGTGCCTTGCCCAATAAACGGTTATTTTTCAAATTTTCAAAAAATGGGTTTGACTCTTCATCGCAGAGGGTCAAGTATATGAACCCAAATCTAATACCCATATTTCCAACATCTTCCAGAGGCATCCCAATCAATCCCCCTCTGCCAAAAAAAGCATGGACGGACACTCATTGGAGGATTCATAGAAAGAGATTGGCTCTTTTAGGGCCAACGAGCCGTGTTCATTTCACCAAGGGCTTTTCGAAAGGAGTGAAAAAGATTTGGAAACCTATCCAGAAGGTGGACACTCAAATAAAATCCACTGAAGCCCCGTCAAGGCAAGGCATAACAGGCGTGGGGGAAGATTCCTATCAGCATCTTTTTGTATTCAAGGCCACTCCACACAGTCTGAAATCTTCAAAAATGGACCAGGTACCATCTATTACTTTCTCAAAAGATACACTTAAACAGAGAAACTCACTTTTTTTACATCATGGTATTATATGTAAGTTCTGGGATATAAAAGTGTCATATAATGAATTTAAGACTTGGGTCTCGAGAAATTGGGGAGATTTGTTACAGAGAGAAATCCTAGATAATGAAGCAGACTATTTCATGGTGTTATTCGAAAACAAAAAAGAGAGAGACTCCATTTTTAGGCAAAAAGGATGGTTTTATAAAAATAAAGGTTTACATATGCAACAATGGTCGCCCAACTTCAACAGTGCCAAAAATATCATCAAATTTGTCCCCATGTGGATCAATCTATTAAACCTTCCATTTGAATATAAAGATCCAGAAATTATACAGATCATTGGCAATAAAGTGGGTATTTACTTATCTCATCATCTTGATAAACCCTGGGCATCTACATGGTTATGCCTTTTAATGAATGTGGGAAAGGAATTGCCCAATTCCATTAAGTTCATTTCTAAGTATGGGGTTTGGATACAGAGGATTTCTTATGCCACTGTCCAGTCAATAATTCTGGAGAAAGCATCTCCTTTAGTAACTACTTCTTTAGTGCATCAGAATAGTCAAAGATTGCCACTTCCTAAACTTGGTTCTCAGGCCCATTATCCAAATAATTTATATGAGACTTTGAAAATCTTCCTTTGGTTGCTGTATAGCAAAATTATTATGTTCAAAAGGAAATTGGGTGGCCCCCAAACTCTTCTTTTGACTTATCCCCTACAAGAGGAATCTGCAACTTCAAATCTAGGCACATCCATGGAGTCTCAAATAATGGGGAATATCCCCTTAAATCTTTCACAAAATAGAGAATTGTAGGTTTTACCAAAGGGAAATTATTGGTTAGATATAAAGGCTTTTGAGAAGACTTTTGGCAAATTCAGGGACTCAATTAAGCCTCCTTTAATCTCTTGCCCTTAATCATCTCCTTATTTGGTCCCGAAATTTAACTCTGGTTGGATTGAGCATTTCATCTCCTTCTAGTTCAAACAAGTGCAAGAGGAATTGTTGGTAGAGATTGCTGACCAAGTTCTTCATGAAGATCATTACCAAAGTCCCATAAAGGCATTCGATACCCTTTCCAAAACTTCAACTAGCAGGGCCGAGGATTTTATAACCCCTCTCCAAGTAGATGATAACTGCAAAAAGCCCCTTATAGTCAAGGATGACATCTTAAATACTAGGCTTTGTGATCCAAGGGATGTTGATCAAGTTCATCACAAAGGACATCTTCATAGCCCCTCAAAGAAACTGCTTAATTCCTCATCAGATTTATCTTCTGGAAAGGATGTTCTTGGAAAACTATATCAAGAAGATGAGAATAATCAGGATCCCCTCAAGATGGAGGATGATATTTTAAAAATTAGACTTTGCGATCTCAGGGAATTTGTAAAGGCTAACAACTTCTCGCCACTCCCTTCCCCTTCTCAACACATGCCAGAGGACCCTAATATTTCTCCCAACTCGGGTTGCAGGAAATCTTCAAGGATCAGAAATAAGGGGAAAAAGGATTTAAATCATGAGTCATTGCCAGAGTTATCATTAACATCAGATAAAAACAAAATGAAAGGAGGATTAATCTCGTTCAAGCCTTTGAGGAACAAACCCAAAAACAACATTTATCTCTCAAAGCAAGATGTGGTTTCTAGATGCATAGAAGAGCCCATCTCTTCTAGACTCCAAGCAGTATATGATCTTTTTGGTAGTGCCCCGGGCGAACAACATTCAACCAACTCCTTGCCTTCCTCTTTGGTTGAAAAAATGCTTGAAGATGACTATATAGAAGATGAAGAAAGATTGATGGATATGGACTTCTCAATGGTCGACTCTGAGATTATCTTTAGTTCTCGGGAGTCGGATGGGGTTAAGTCTAAGGAGTCCTGTACTAAGCAGCTGCCAACATATCCCAATTCCCAATTAGGCTTAATGCAAACAGACCACAAAACTGTCCTAGACTGTGGTTCAATGAAAAAGAAAGGTAGGGGTAGGAAATCAACAGCCACCCTAAGAGAGGAAAATGGAGAAGATCAGGATCAAGTCCAGATTACAGCATATTTGAATGTAGGGAAGGGGAAGTTCCTTCCCAAGTCTCAATGAGACTCCTCTCCTGGAATGTTAGGGGCCTAATGCTCCTAACAAGCAACGACTGGTTAAACGCTGCATATGGACATCCAAAGCAGATGTCATTTTCCTTTAGGAGACTAAAATGAGCAAGGATCAGTTAGCCACTTTTATTTTGTCCCTAGGTGATTGGAAAGCCTCAGTGGTGGAAGCAACAGGGTCTTCAGGAGGATTGGCAATTTTATGGAATCCAAGATCTTCCCACTATTTCCATGTCATAGATACAATGAACTGGATGGGTGGTAAAATTCTTAGTATTCAATTAAATCTAAACATATTCATAATTAATGTCTATGGCCCCATCTCTAGGAGAAGTAAATTGGAGATTTGGGAAGAAATTAGTAGCTGGTTTCTACTATGGCCTGCAGGGAATTTTATTATGGGTGGAGACTTCAATGCCATCATTCATGCATCAGAAAAACAAGGCGGCTCTCAAAGATTATCACAATCTCAAGTAGATTTCCAGGATTGGCTTCAAAAAGAGGACCTCATGGAAATTGAATTGGAGAATGGAGCTTTCACTTGGTCCAATAGAAGAATGGGTTTTGATAATATTTTCAAAAAAATTGGATAGGTTTCTCTACAAAGGAGATATCACCTCATTTCCTTTTGACTTGAAAGCCTCCATTTTCCCCTCCTCAGGCTCTGATCATTTTCCCATCTGCTTGGACATTATGGAAGAGGACAAACCATATAAATGCTCTTTCAAATTTGAAAATATGTGGCTCAAAGAAGAAAATTTTTCAGAGTCGATCAACGACTGGTGGTCAGAAGTTAAGGTTGAAGGCTCCAAACTATTCTGTTTCATTTCAAAACTCAAATTTATCAAGCAAAACCTGCTGATCTGGAATAGAACCCACTTGAAGAATATTTTTGCATCCAAGGAAGAAATTGAATCAAAGCTTTCAGACTTAAACAACATTATTATGCAAAATGGGATGAATCAAGAACTATACATGACAGAGAAAGATTTTCTTAAGGATTTGGAAGATATTCTTAGCAAAGAAGAAATTTTTTGGAAGCAGAAGTCTAGGAAATCTTGGTTAGCTGCTGGAGATAAAAATACCAAATTTTTTCACTCCAGCACTAAATGTCGTAGGAACACCAACAAGATTCTTCAAATTACCAACTCTGAGGGTTCTATCCTGTCCGATCAAAAAGAGATTCAGAAGGAAATTGTCTCATTTTTCTCCAAACTTTTGAACAATTCTGATAGTTCACCTCTCTCATGTCAACAAGAGTTACTTTGCAACATTCCTAAAATCTTATCAGACATTGACAACCAAAATCTAATGAGATCATTCACGGAAGATGAGATATTCCAAACATTATCTCAAATGGCTCCAGACAAAGCCCCAGGCCCAGATGGCTTTCCCCCCGGTTTTTTTCTACATTGTTGGAAGGTATTTGGGAAGGAACTCACAACAGCCTTGGAAGCAGCCAAATCTTCAGGTAGATTTCTAACTGAAATCAATAACACTTTTATTTCCTTTATTCCTAAAAAGGAAAATGCAAATTCTATAGATGAATTCAGACCCATTGCTTTATGTAATACTATTTACAAGGTTTTATCTAAAGCTCTTGCAAATAGATTAAAGTTAATTTTAGGCAGAATAATTGGAGAAGAGCAAATAGGGTTTGTCCTGGGTAGATCTATATTTGATGGCATCATCATAGCACAAGAGACTATTCATTCTATCCAGCACTCCAAAAAATCTAGTATGATTATTAAGCTGGACATCAAGAAAGCCTATGACAAAGTTAATTGGAGATTCTTATCCAAATGTATGGAAGGTTCTGGTTTTTCTAAGGCTTGGATAAATCTGGTTTTTTATTGTATATCCTCTCCAAAATATTCCATCTTGATTAACGGCTCACCTCAAGGTTTCTTTGGAGGCTCAAATGGCATCAAACAGGGGCACCCTCTTTCTCCCTTCCTGTACATCATAATGGCAGAAGCTCTAGGCCGCAACATTATTAGCCTTCAACTTCAAGGCAGCATCAGAGGAATTTTGGCCACTTCTTCAATCTGTCCAATCACCCATCAACAGTTTGCTAATGATACTCTCCTTTTCAGCTTTGGTTCAGTCAGGGAAGCCAATCAATTCAAGATAATTTTGCATAAATATGCTCTAGCTTCAGGTCAAGTTGTAAACAAAGATAAATCAGTTATTTTTTTCTTTCACACTAAGAAGAGGGTACAACTAAAAATTGAATCCTTACTGGCATTTAAAGTAGCATGCCTTCCCTATAATTATCTAGGGATTCCCATTGACATGAACCTTAGAATGACAAGTGTCTAGAAACCAATCAATGAACGGATGGATCAAAAAATGGTTAGTTGGAAATCTACATGGTTATCATTGTTAGAGTAATAGTATATTTACCTTTATAATTAAGTCTATCTGATTTAATTATTAAAGGTCACTATTATTCTTTTTTCACTTAAGCTTGTCATTTAGGTGCATAATAATTAATATGTTTATTAATTATTAAATGCACAAACCTAGCTTTCTCCGGCTTTAGGGTTTCTCACCTTATAAGCCGCTTTTTGTAATTATTGTTCATACTTTTGAGAAATACAATTTTGCTCTCACTCCGCTAAGATTCTCAAAACCCTAGCTCTCTCTCTCTCTCAGGTTTTCGCTCCAGCTTCTGGTATTTTGCTTGCAGGTGATCTTGGTTTTTTGTGGATTTGCACATTTGTGAAATCTTACATGGTATCAGAGCCTCCCTGCCGCTGCCGAGGTTGAAGTTCTTGGAGCCTGGATTCGAAGACGACAGCCACAGCTTGTTTCTGGGGTTTTCTGTCACTTTGAAGGAGGCACGATCTTCTGGAGTAGATTGAGCAGAAACGGACTCCGCCATTGCGTTCAGAAGGTCCGAGAGAGTCGAAATCATATAAAACTCGACTCAGTTTGGCCCCCGTGACCACAGGGAAAAAAATTTGCCCTACCAGGGCCGTACGGCTCGAAAATCGAGAAAAAAAATCTCGAAAAATGCAAAAAAAAAAGTTTTTTTTTTTAAAAACACGGTGCGCCGCCAGCACGCCGCCAGCGCACCGCCACCCGCAGCGGCTGCCGGGCAGCGCGCCGCCAGTGCGCCCCCGCCGCACCGCCGCGGCCAGCCACCGCCCGGCCGCCACCCGCGCTCCACCCAGGCCCCACCTCCGCTCCGCCCGGGCGCCACCGCAGCTGGTGGAGCCGCTTTCCGGCCACCGGCCCGCCACCCGAGGCAGACGCAGGTGACGTCATCTGCCGGATTTTTTTTCCGGCGGTTTTTAAAAAAAATTTTCGACAGTACGGTTATGATGTCATGCTGACGTCAGCGACGGCCCAGTGACGGTCATACGGCCGTCAAATTTTTTGCCGTCCCTGGTTTTTTCCAGAGAGCTTACATTTGGGGGTACTTGGGCGTTTTTGCTCCTACAGGGTTCATACGGACTCAAAAATTGACATATGATATATCGCCGAAAAGGTCTTTTCGAGACGGACGCAATGATGCTGGTTTGGTTTGCTGATTCAGCCATTTGAGTTCTCTTTTTTAGTGTCAAAGTCAAGGCTTCTCCTTTCCTCCTCTGCATCTGGAGTCCAGGTTTTCTCCTCATTTTTTGTGCTTTCAGTCATTTGCTGTACGGGGGTTTGATTTATACATTGTGGGGGGGTGTTTTTCCTTTCTGTAATTTACTTCAGAAAAGACCCTTCTACTTCTATCTTCTTCTTCTCTCAATGTCGGATCCCTCTGTGGCCCGGCTGACACTGCATAATTATCATACCTGGAAAGCACACATGACCAGACTTCTTATGTCACATGGCTTATGGTCATGTCTGGATGAGAACCAACCTGTCCTGCAATGTCCCTTTGAGATTCTTCAGCACAGAAATAAGATGGATGAAGCCATGGGCTTGATTGCACTGAACATCTCCGACAGTCTCCTCTTTCACTTGGAAGGTTTGACCACTCCTAGGGCCATTTGGGGCAAGTTTTCAGATTTGTTTGGCACAGTTAATGAGTTCAGGGCACTTCAGCTTGATGCAGAGTTGACTACTTTGACTCCTACCAGCTTTCCCACCATTGAGGACTTCTTGATGAAGTTCAAGTCTCTGCATTTAGTTTTGCAGGGATGTGGGAAAACAAAGACAGATGATGAGTGTATCTTCTTGATACTCTCAAAGTTGCGAGGACAGTATCAGATCTTTTCTTCCACTTTCTACTCCACCATGGATGCTTTGGGTGCTAGGCACACCATGCCTTCTTTTGAGACATTCTGTGATCGGTTGACACGGGAACAGGCAAAGATCCAACAGATGGATGCTTCTGGCTCTTCTAGCCAAGCGTTGGTTGCTCAGTCTTCACAGGGGAAACCAAAACAGAAAGGCAAACCGAAGAAAGATTTCGCAGGCAATGAGTCTTCCTCCAAACCTGCACAGAAAAATGATTCCAAACCTCCAGCGAACCCTTCTAAGGGTAAATCTTCTTCGAAGTCTACTGAGTCTACCTCCAAGACTAAGAAGAAATCAGTTGAGACCTGTAGCTTTTGTGGAAAGGATGGACATCCCGTTTCCAGGTGTTGGAAACATTTGGAGGCTTTAGAGGAAGCCATGCAGGAGCATCACATTTCAGCTCCCCCGTCCACCTCCTCCCCTGCAGGGAAAGGTCATGCTCTTACTGCACGAGCTATGACTTCTGGGCCCACCTGGATTCTTGATTTCGGTGCTTCTCACCACATGACTCACACTCAGCAGTTGGTCACCTCAATTGCTCCTTGCGCTACTTCGCAGATTGCTGTTGGGAACTCATCTCATCTTTCTGTTTTGGGTTCTGGTTCAGTTGCATTAGCTGGGGGTTCTCTTCAGGATGTTCTTTTTGTCCCCGACATTTCGACGAACCTTCTGTCTATCTATCAGATTTGCCACTCTGGCTCTGGTAAGACAGTTGAGTTCTCACCACATGATGTGGTTATTCGGGACTTACATGATACTGAGATGATTGTGGCTACTGGGAGTGTTGACACTGCATCCCGCCTATACAGATTTGATGGATTTGAGTCTTCTGCTGGCACAGGTTCCTGTCTTATAGCACATGCAGATTCAGTGAGTAGACTTTGGCATGAGCGTTTGGGCCATGTCAATTACAGATATCTTCAGCAGATGAGCACATAGGCACTTGTTCTTGGGCTTCCACAGATTACTTGCACTGATGGGGTTTGTCAGGGTTGTGTTCTTGGCAAACAACATAAAGATCCTTTTCCTCAGGGACGAGCTACTCGTGCTTTGGCACCATTGGAGTTGATTCACAGTGACCTCATGTCCTTTCCTACTCCTTCTTTTTCTAGTGCTAGATATGTGCTCACATTTATTGATGACTTCTCCAGGCGCACATGGGTGTACTTTTTGAAGTACAAGTCTGATGTCTTTGATTCATTTCGAGTCTTTAAGACATTTGTGGAGAAGCAATCTGGTCTTTCTATTCACCGGATATGCATAGATAATGGGGGGGAGTATGTGAACCAGGCTTTCTGGGATTTTTGCTCTGAACATGGTCTTCAGCATCAGTTTTCAGTGCCCTACACCCCTCAGCAAAATGGTGTGGCAGAGAGAAAGAACAGAACACTTCGGGAGATGGCTAATTGTATGATACAGTCCAGGTCCATGGATTCGTCCTTTTGGGCAGAGGCAGTCAATTGTGCCAACTATATTCAGAATCGGATGCCTCACAAGGCAGTTCGACATATGACTCTTGAGGAGGCTTGGTCTCATGTCAAGCCTGATGTATCTTCATTTCGAGTTTTTGGTAGTGAAGCATGGGCATTTGTGCCTGACGCTCAGAGGAAAGTGATGGAGCGGAAGAGCCGACACCTCATTTTTGTTGGCTACTGCGAGGATGTTAAGGCATATAGGTTGTTTGATCCTGATTCCAGAGAGGTCCTGTTTCGATGGGATGTCCAGTTTGATGAGCGCCTTCCTGCAGTAGATACCCCGCTTCCAGAGTCTACTTCACTCACCACTACTCCCTCATCTCTTCTAGTTGTGTTTCAAGATGATGAGGATGATGATCTTGGTGATCCCCATTTACCTCCACCACAGGATCCTCCACAGATGCCTAGATGGGCTCGTGTTATAGTTGATGCTGCAGGATCTCTGGCTGGTGACCGTTCCACCTCTCGTCGCACCCGGTCTCATATTGTAGGTTCCAGTCTTCTGAGTCATGCTATTTGTGGTGATCCTCAGACATTTGGGGCAGCGACAGGACATACTGAGTGGGACAGTGCTATGGAGGAGGAGTATTCTTCTTTGATGAAGAATCATACTTGGGATCTTTGTTCACTTCCTAAGGGAAGAAAGTTAGTGCGATGCAAGTGGTTGTATCGTACTAAGTTTGCTACTGATGGTTCTATTGATAAGTACAAGGCACGTCTTGTTGCAAAGGGTTTTTCCCAGGTTGAGGGTATTGATTACACTAAGACATTTGCCCCTGTCGCCAAGATGAACTCTATTCACCTTGTCTTATCCCTCGCAGCTTCTCAGGGATGGCCCATTTTTCAGATGGATGTGAAGAGTGCTTTCTCGCACGGTGATCTTAGTGAGGAGATTTACATGGAGCAGCCTCAGGGATTTGTGCAGGATTCCTCCTTGGTTTGCAGACTTCGGCGTTCTTTATATGGTCTCAAACAGGCCCCTCGGGCTTGGTATGAGAAGATGGACTCTTTTCTGCTTTCTACAGGATTCACACGCTATCATTTCGATCCTACAGTCTACATTCAGCGTCTTGAGGATGAGGTTTTGATACTTGTGCTATATGTTGATGATCTTCTCATCACAGGTAGCTCATCTTCTATGATTCAGGATGTTCAGTGCGCATTGATGGAGCAGTTTGAGATGACAGACCTTGGTCTTTTACACTTCTTTCTGGGTCTACAGATTGTGCAGTCACCTACTGGGATCTTTGTTTACCAGCAGAAGTATGCTCTTGACATGCTTCAGCGCTTTGATATGCTTGATTGCAAGCCTGCTCCCACACCTTTTCAGTCGGGTGTTACTTTGTCTACCTCTTGCACTACGCCTTCAGTGGATGCTACTTTGTATCGGCAGTTGGTTGGCAGTTTGTTATACCTGACACACACTCGTCCTGATCTCTCCTTTGCAGTTGGTCTTGTCTCTCGGTTCTCACATGAGCCTCATGAGAGTCATTGGCAAGCTGCCAAGCGTATTTTGAGATACATTCAGGGCACACTTATGTATGGCATTCACTACACATCAGGGGCTCCTCACATTGTTGGCTACACTGACTCAGATTGGGCTGGTGATGTTGATGATCGGAAGTCTACTTCTGGCTTTGTTTTTTGTCTTGGCTCTGGTCCTATCACATGGTCGTGCAAGAAGCAGAACGCTCGAGCACTTTCATCTACAGAGGCTGAGTACAGAGCGGCAGTTCATGCTAGTCAGGAGATTTTATGGCTTCGGCAGTTGATGACTGAGTTTGGTTTTCCTCCTGATCGTCCCACTGTTCTGTGGTGCGATAATCAGAGTGCTATTCACATTTCCCGCGACCCGGTGGAGCATCAGTGCACTAAACACATTGAGCTTCATAATGCATTTCATCCGTCAGCAGATTCAGGATGGTGTTCTCACTTTGGAGTACATTCCCACTGACGCGCAGGTTGCTGACATCTTCACCAAACCCTTTGCATCTCCGCGCTATCTTCAGTTGCGTTCTATGCTTGGGGTGATGGAAGTTGTCCTTGGGGGGTCTTGTTGAGTCCTTCCTTCCTTCATGTTTCTTTTCAGCATGTTGTTGTATCTCTTTTTGGGGTAGGGTTTTTCCCACTAGGTTTTCTCTATTTCCCCGGTTCACAGAGATTTCTTTGTTGTTGGGTACCTGATCAGGCCTTGTTGCCGGGACCCATTTTCCTGCTTTCTTAGCTGTGCTAGGTTAGTTTCCTCCTGAGCTTCGCTTAAGGGGGGGTGTTAGAGTAATAGTATATTTACCTTTATAATTAAGTCTATCTGATTTAATTATTAAAGGTCACTATTATTCTTTTTTCACTTAAGCTTGTCATTTAGGTGCATAATAATTAATATGTTTATTAATTATTAAATGCACAAACCTAGCTTTCTCCGGCTTTAGGGTTTCTCACCTTATAAGTCACTTTTTGTAATTATTGTTCATACTTTTGAGAAATACAATTTTGCTCTCACTCCGCTGAGATTCTCAAAACCCTAGCTCTCTCTCTCTCTCAGGTTTTCGCTCCAGCTTCTGGTATTTTGCTTGCAGGTGATCTTGGTTTTTTGTGGATTTGCACATTTGTGAAATCTTACAATCATGGGTAGGTGGGATCATTATGATCAAAGCTACACTTTCAGCTATTCCTATTTACCTTTTGTCCTACCTATCTTTTTCCCCGACTGGTTATATGGATATAGTCAAAAAGCTTAGGGATTTCTTCTAGCAAGGATGTGATCAGAACAAGAAATTCAAGCTTATTTCTTGGGAAAACATCTGCAACCCTATATCAGCTGGAGGCACGGGGATTAAAAATCAAATGTGGCAGAATTTAGCTTTGGGTACTAAATTATATTGGAAATTGATAAAAAAATTAGGACTATAAATGGGTCAGAATCCTCAAAGGCAAATATCTAGGCCCAAATGCGGGTCTCGAAGTGTTCTAGGTTAAAAACTTTCCTAGAGGTTCCAGGATTTGGAATTTTATATCAAAATCTAGACATGTTGTGGACTCCAATCTCTCTTGGAATGTTAGAAATGGTAATTTAGCTAGATTTTGGGAGGACTCTTGGGGTGGGTTCCCAATCCTGCAATCCACACTAGGCCTTAATCAAATAATTCAACTCTGTCAATCGGCTTGGGGCCCTCTACTCAAAGATTACATTCTCCCTTCTCCTTCTTTGAATGTGGATGGTTTGTGGCATTGGAAGGACTTCTCTAGTGTAGGGGCAAATATTCAAGAATCAAATCTTTTAAAATCAGTTGTCCAAAATACATCTTTTCTTCTTAAAAATGGTAGAGATGCGATAATTTGGAATGGTTCCAAGAATGGCATTTACATAGTGAAGGAAGGATACAAATTTTTATCATAGCATCTTCAGGACTCTACTACAATTCCAATTCACTTATGTTGGAATAAACTGTGCCTACCTAAAGCAGGAGTTTTTTTGTGGGCAACATCTCAGGGGCATATCTTAACAGCAGAAAGATTTTTTAAAATGGGGTTTATGGGTCCATCAAGATGTTCTCTCTATCTAAATCATGAACAAACACACAATCATCTACTACTCTCCTGTCCCTTTGCCATGAAATGCTGGGAATGGTTATGTGCTAAATTGAATTGGTATTCTGCTCCGTCGCAGGATATTCAATCTCACCTTCTAGCTTGGCCTTCACTTTTTAAAGAAAGTCTTTGTGGTAATCTTTGGATCATTTCTCCTTCCATTGTAATATGGGAAATATGGAAAGAGAGAAATAGGAGGCTCTTTCAAGAAAAATCACTAGCAATTGAGAAGGTATTAAATAAAATCGAAGCAGCAATAGTGGAAATCATGAACTCCTGGATCCAAACCCATTCTGCTATTCACAAATTCTACACCAGCTGGGATGACAAGATGATTAAAAGCTGGCATGGCCTAAAAACTCCAACTTCCATTGGCAAGGGTTGCAAAGACAATCTTAATCAAAGATTATCATGTGTTTGGAAAATCCCATCCCCGGGTTGGTTCAAACTTAACTTCGATGGTGCCTCAAAAGGCAATCCAGGGCCATCAGGTGCAGGTTGCATCATCCACTCTTCAGAGGGACAAACAATTGCTCAACTAGCTGTTCCATTGGACTTTGAGACCAACAATGTAGCTGAGATTAAGGTGTTGTATCATGGCCTATTATTAGCCAGGGAATTAAGATTGAATAAAGTGGAAATTGAGGGAGATTCAATGATTGTGATTAATGCAATCAAAATAGGGTCCATCACCAATTGGAAACTACAAGCATTCCTAGAAGTCATTCTAAATTTAATTTCTAAATTTGAATCTACAACGGCTAATCATATCTACCATGAGGGAAATGGTAAAGTGGATGACTTGGCAAATGCTGTGGTGGGTGGCATCCATATCAGATCAATCTCCATCGGGTGGCATCCACATCAGTTCAATCTCTCTTGAATTTTGGCACTTTTTCAATCAATTTTGAGTTGTACACTTTTCAGAGTAACGACTATCTCTTGTTCCGAGTAGTTTTCCCGAGATTGACAAGTTGCTTGCATATGCTTCCCAGCTCCTCTGCTTAAAGGTGGCAGTCACTTCATTCTGGTTTGGGTTATTTTCGAAACAAGGTGTAATCTATAAGTATTCTGTAATAAAGATGTGATGGCATTTTGGAGGCTTCAAGATCTTCGATGGTGTGAGAAGCTCAAAGTTTACCCCGTATGAGTTTTGATGGTGGTACGGGGATGGTAGGAAATGCCTGGAGATGCTTTCATTCCTGGTAATATCTCTGTGTGTATTGGAGAATGGTTACCTAGCTGTGGGTCATTTTGAATCTAGTTGTTATGTGGGGATGAGCTATGTTGCTCCACATTTTCTGTTCCCCCTGTTTAGCTCTTGGACTGGTTTTAAATACTATTTTATATGTATATTTTAATTTCCTGCATATTAATATATATAGACTTCTGGCCTCGGCCTTTATCGATAAAAAAATAATAATGATATAGAGTGAAAGATATCCTAGTTTTGTTGGGTGATAATTATACTCTGTTATCTATAATAGTTTTCCAATAGATTTTAAACCTAGCAGGAAAGATTTGAGTTTCATATGGGTGCTTAGACTCTTTTTGAAATTTAATTCATTATGTGTTTCTTAGTGGTTAAGGCTAGGAATAAGAAGAAAAATTCAAAATTGTGCGAGTTGAAAAAATTAACAGGTGTTGTCACTTAGATTATATTGTTTTGAGCATCATAATGACATAATCTATAATAAATGCAAAAAATGAAATAAAATAAATACAAGGAAACCCATTTATACCCATTCACTAAATTACTTTGTTGTACCAAGAAACCAATACGATAATGTGAACCAAAACAATCACATGTTTTCTGGTCTCTTTTTTTTTTGTTTGTTTGAAACCCCTTTCTGCTAGATCTATTACTCCTTTATCAAAGTCATCAATTTATGAGATGAGGAATAACACTATTCAACAAGATTTTGTGGTAGGAGGTTAGTTTTTTGAGAGATGATGTTAGAGACCAAAGGATTTTAATACATTCTACACTGAATCTCTACTGTATTGGTTAACTGCAGTGCTAAAGTCAACATAAGGTATAAATGCAATGAAGATATAAACATATTTAATGATAATATATTGGATATGAAAATTTGGAGTAAAATATTAAGCATGGATAATTGAAAGGAAATAATTCACTAATTCAAGAGTATATGAGGCAGTGGTAGAGATCAACAATCTATTGAATTAGTCTTTATCTTAGAGTGGTATAGATAAGTGTTGATTAATAGCTAGTTCAGATTCTAGCCATGCATTTGATTTTAATTAAAGATTGAAATTAAATAATTAGATCATCAGGCCCTTCTAGAAATCAATTGAATTGCATTGAATTAATAAATAAATTCATGTTTATATTGCCATGTATGAAATATTTTTGAGCTGGGCCCAAAGTTAAAATTAAATTGTAAAATCTATTGGCACCAAAAAGGGCCGATCAGGAAAGAGCTAGAGCAGAAGTATCTCTACCAGCAAATAATATACTCATAGTTAAATCCTACAAATAAAGAAAATGGTTGTTGACAATGATGTTTGGATTTGACTAGTATTAAAATATTAAGATCCAACAACTCTCATCCGTGGGTGCGATGGCTTGGCAACAACAACCAAGTTTTGTAGGGATTCGATATCCAGGTGTTCGAAGGCAACAATTTGCAGGGATTCGGCATATAGTTTTTCAACGTAAGCCTACTTTCCATCCACGAAGTGGAAGTGCACTACATCCTAAAGAACACATCTTCTCGAGGAAGAATAAACCCCTCTCTCACCAGAGAGAAAATTACGATCACGGTCGGAGGGACAACAGATATCTAGGTTGCCTTGGTCAGAATTCTTCTTTTAGATCATAGGTCTTTGAGAGGAGCTGTAATATTCATTCAAATGAGGTAGGGGTAGATGGCAAAAAGTTTACTTTTTTTCAGTCCCCTCTCCAATAGTCACATCCGAGATTCAAAGTGGAAAGAAATAGTAGGATGGGGGATATCAATCCTAACCACATTCCAATTTTTCCAACCACATCTATGGGAAGACCATTCAACCCTCCACTCCTGAAAAAGGCCTGGACTAGAGTGCACTGGGTCATTCACAAGAAAAGGATCGAAATGCTCAGACCTAACAAGGTCAATGGCATACCTAAAAATCATTGAGGCTCTATTAAAGCCCCCCCCTCAAAAAAATGGATGCGGGTCAAGGAGCAGAATCTGAATCAAGCACTCTTATCACTAGGGGTTTCTTCAAAGCCAGCATCAGAGAGGACCCAGGGGGATGAAGTAACTTTTGTTCTTCCCACTCAGCATCCTGGGAAGGAAACAACACACTGAGACCAGGTACCTTCCATCACTTTCTCAGAAGATATGGTCAAGCATGGAAACCTTTTTTTATTATAGAACACAATAATATGCAAATTTTGGGACATTAATATCTCATTTTCTAAGTTCCACTCTTGGGCCTATGAAAACTGGTCTAACATTACTTAGATAGACTCCCTGGATAACGATCTAGGATACTTTCTAGTGACCTTCCTAGATAAACCCAGTAGAGAAATTCTTCAAAACCAAGGCCTGGTTCTTTGGAAACTCTAGGCTTCATATGCAACAATGGGTCCCAAACTTTGATAGTAAAATGAATGTTATTAAGTTTATCCCCATATGGATTTCCCTTCAAAATCTTTCTATAGAATATAGGGACGAGAGCATCATTCACATTCTAGGTAATAAGCTCGGTATTTATCTTAAGCACCACATAGACATGTCTTCGGCTTCAACATTTATATGTCTACTTATGAATCTAGAAAGAGAGCTTCCTAATTCTATCAAAATCATCTCAAAATTTGGCTCATGGATACAACTTATCACATATGAATTTGGAAAATTTCCATTTCCACAACAAGATTTTTAGGATATGGGTGAAGTGCTATGAGACAGGGCTCTGATGACTTTCGAGAAAGAGCAGGCACCCCCTTCAGATTCATCTCCAATAGTAGGTGAGCAGTTCTCAAAACTAGCTTTCAAGAGTAATCAAGATCAGGGAGGTATTTCAGATAGCATGAAACTATTTATATATCTTTTGGGGTGGATCTTGAATGGAAACTTTCATGGCCAACAACCCTCCAACTTTCTTTTGTTACCCCTGCCACAAGTGTCAATGGGCATCTCTTCAGCTTCTTATTCAAAACCAGAGCCGAGCTTCAAAGAGATTGTCTCAAATTTTAGGATAAATCTGATTTTCCCAAACATGTCACTTTCTAACTTGATATTTGGAAAGAGTTGGATTGCAGAGGTCTCCAATCCCTTTCCTTTGGAAAAAGTATTGACTCAGTATGTCCCTAGATTTAATTACAGAATCATGGAACAAGTGATTGAGCAATGGCTCATGGAAGTACAATTGGAAATGATAGGGAACATCATAGATCAAGTGATGGAGGAAGATGACATTATTTTCTCCAAGGACTAAGACCCTCTCTCAGAAGATAACATTACAAAATAGGTTGTAGTATCCACAGAAGAGGATGATATTCTTAAAGTAAAACTCTATGATCTAATGGCTTTAATCTTCATGCAATGGCAACCTCAGATACCTTCTCATCCAACTCTAATTTGGGTTGTCAAAAATCTTCTAAACTCAAGGTTAAAGAGCAAATAGGCCTTAACAAAACCTCTCCTCCTGAACTTGGTAAGCCTTCAAGGAGAAATAAAATTAAAGGAGGCATTATCTCTCTCAAGCCTTTAAAACATTATACCAAAGGTTTAGAAAACTCCCCCTCTCTAGACAATTTGAATTCTCAAATGGAGGAAGAGATCTCCCCAAGACTTCAAGAAATCTTTGACATGTTTGGAAACCCTGCTTCAGAGAGATCATTGGCCAAAAATAATTTTGCCTTCATTGATAGGCTTCTAGATGAGGATTTCATGGAAGAGGAGGAGAGAATGATAGATATAGTAACTTCAATAGAAGGGAATGATTCTCTAGAGGAAACAGTTGTTGATACCCCCAAATCAGATCAGGCCAAGGACACCAACACTCTTGGTCTTCAGGAATCTTCTCAGAGCAACACTCTAGATTGTGGTTTGGTTAAGAAGAAAGGCAGAGGCAGAAAATCTACTAGCACTTTAAGGCAAGAAGTGGGGGAAGAATCTAACTAGTCTAAAATCACAACCTATTTAAATGTAGGGAAGGGGAAGTTCCTTCCCAAGTTCCAATGAGAATCATCTCATGGAATGTTAGGGGTCTCAATGCCCCTAACAAACAACATTTGGTCAAATGTTGTATCCTTACAACCAAAGTTGAGGTTGTATTAATCCAAGAATCTAACCTAAACAAGGAGCAATTAACAAACTTCACAAAGTCTTTAGGTGACTAGAAAGCTACTGGAGTGGATATAATCGGGTCTTCTAGAGGTCTAGCAATCCTATGGAATACAAGACTTTCCTCCTTCATCCCATTGGATAGCAGCTCTAGCTAGATTGGTGGGAACATTGCAAGCTCATGCTCTAATCTCAACATGCATATAGTGAATGTTTATGGTCCTATCTCCAACAAAAGGAAATTGGAGGTTTGGGAGGAAATCTCAAAATGTTTTGCAAACTGGTAGGCAGGGTTCTTCATAGTGGGGGGGGGGGGGGACTTCAATGCTATCACTCATCCTTCTGACAAGCTAGGTGGCTCCCAAAGAGTTTCCCAATCCGAAACAAATTTCAAAGATTGGCAAAAAAGAGAGAATTTAATGGAAATTGACTTGGAGAATGGCTCATTTACTTGGTCCAATAGAAGAATGGGCATTTGTAGCATTTCAGAGAAATTGGACAGATTCTTCTTCAAAGGTGATCTCACAACTTTTCCCTTCAACCTCAAAGCTTCCATTTCTCCTACTTCTAGATCTAATCACTTTCCTATTCAATTAAATATTTTAGAGAGTAACAAACCCCAAGGGCATCCCTTCAAATTTGAAAACATGTGGCTAAAAGAAGAAAATTTTATTGATTTGGTTGCTGATTGGTGGCAGGATTTCAAAGTGGAAGTCCTCTAAGCTATTCTATTTTGTGGCTAGACTGAAATATATAAAGCAAAATCTCTTAATATGGAACAAAACACATTTCAAGAATATTTTCAAATCCAAGGAGAATATAGAGCAAAAACTAGCAAGCTTGAACCAATCTATTATGCAATTTGGGATGGATCATGACAGATTTGTAGAAGAGAAAGTTTTGCTAAGAGAATTGGAAGATATCCTTTCCAAAGAGGAAATCTTTTGGCATAAAAAATCTAGAGAATACTGGTTGCCAGAAGGAGATAAGAACACAAAATTTTTTCATGTCAGTACCAAAAATCACAGAAATGTGAATAAGATTATGCAGATAAAAGATTCTACCAGTGTTCTCTTGGAAGATCAATAGGAGATCCAAAAGGAAATTGTAAGCTATTACTCAAAACTGTTAAACAATTCAGCTAGCTCTCCTCTCAAAAGTCAACAAGACTTATTGATCAACCTTCCTAAGCTTATTTCAGATGGAGATAACCAAATGCTCTCAAAAGCATTCTCAGAGAGTGAAATATGGAGTACCATATCTCGGATGGCCCCTGACAAAGCCACAGGCACAAATGGTTTTCCACCTAGTTTCTTCCTTCATTGCTAGAACATCCTTGGAAAGGACCTTACATAAGCTTTGGAAAATGCTAGAGGCTCAAGTAGATTTCTAATAGAAATTAACAATACTTTCATTTCTTTAATTCCTAAAAAAGAACAAGCTTCTTGTATGGATAAATTTAGACCAATAGCCCTCTGTAATACAATTTATAAGATTCTTTCAAAAGCCTTAGCAAATAGAATGAAGTCAATTATACCCAAGATTATAGGGGAAGAACAAACTGGTTTTGTTCTGGATAGATCAATCTTTGATGGGATTATTATAGCTCAAGAAGCAATTCATTCTATTCAATATAATAAACAACCTAGCATGATCATAAAACTAGACATCAAAAAGGCTTATGACAAGGTGGATTGGAGATTCCTAGCTAAATGTATGGAAAACTTTGGCTTCTCTAAGGCATGGATCAATTTGATTTTTCATTGTATCTCTACACCTAAATTTTTTGTTTTAGTGAATGGTTCTCCTAAGGGATTTTTCAAAGGCTCCAATGGCATAAGACAAGGGGACCCCCTTTCTCCCTTCTTATTCATCATCATGGCCAAAGCTTTGGGGTGTGGTTTGGTCAGGTTACAAGATCATAATCTTCTTAAAGGTGTCCAAATCACTTCCTTTGTTAGAGCAGTCACTCATCAACAGTTTGCTGAGGATATCCTTCTTTTGGGTAAAGGATGCATTCTTGAGGCTAAACATATCAACCTATTACTAGACAATTATGCCAAAGCTTTGGGACAAGTGGCCTATAAGGATAAATCAATAATCTTCTTTTTCCATACAAAAAAGAAACTTCAGCAACAGATTGAAAAGGTTTCAGCTTTCAAATCAGGATCCCTCTCGTGCTTATACTTGGGCATACCTATAGACAAAACATTGAGATCCTCCAAAATTTGGAAACCCATCAATGAAAGGCTAGATAGAAAAATGGACAGCTAGAATTCCAAATGGCTCTCTTGGGCTGGAAGATTAGTCATGATTAAAGAAACATTATCAGTAGTCCCTATTTATTTAATGTCCTACCTTTCCCTATCTATGGATGGATACATGGATATGGTAAAGATATTAAGAATTTTTTTTTGGCAAGGTACAGATACAAATAAGAAATTTGCACTCATTTCTTGGGATAAGATTTGCAAATCTCAAACAGATGGAGGAATGGGCATTAAGAACCAATTATGGCAAAATCAAGCTGTTGGAGCCAAGCTCTATTGGAAAATCATGAAGAATCAAAACTTGAAGTGGGTTAGAATCTTAAGAGGTAAATACCTTGGCAACTATTCTGAAGAAGAGATGTTTCACCTCCAATCCCTCCCAAGAGGATCAAGAATCTGGAACTTCATAATTAAATCTAGGTAGGTTATTGACAACAATGTCACTTGGAACATAAAAGAGGGTAATGCAGCTAGATTTTGGGAGGATTCTTGGGATGGGCCCCCAAGTATTAATTCGTTGCTAGACCAAATGAGATTAGTCAAATTTGTTCGGCTACTTGGGGTTCATCTCTTAAAGACTACATCATCCCCTCATCCTCATCCTCAGTGGATGGTTCATGGCAATGGAAGGACTTCTCAGAACTGAATCTAGACCAGACAAAATTAAGCATGTTAAAAATCCTGATCAAAGATAGAGTCTTCTTTATTAAACAAGGCTTGGATGAGATCATTTGGAATGGAGCTATATCAGGGGTATATAATGTCAAGGATGGATATAAAATCTTGTCAGAATGTTCTAGTACCAACAAAGCTGACATTCTTTTACAATTATGTTGGCACAATGCTTGTCTCCTGAAAGCAGGTCTATTCACTTGGGTGGCCTCTCACGATAGAATTTTGACTGCGGATAAATTTTTCAGAATGGGGTATCAAGGCCTTTCCAGATGTTCCTTGTGTTTCAATAGTGAAGAGGATGTTAATCACTTATTATTATCTTTCCCTTTTGCTACAAAGTGTTGGCATTGGCTATGTTCAAAATTAGGTTGGCTATCAGCCTTCCCAAAGGAGCTTCTTCAATTATTACTATCTTGGGCCAAACTTTATGGTAACAGTTTATGTGGTAACCTTTGGATTTTATCTCCATCTATCTTACTAAGGGAATTATGGAAGGAAAGGAACAGAAGATTGTTTCAAGAAAAAATTATGGGATTAGACTCCATTCTCAACAAAATTGAAGCAGGGATTGTAGAAGTGATGAACTCTCGTATCCAAGTTCAATCAGCTCAACACAAATATTATACAAGTTAGGATGATCAAATGTTTAAAAGTTGGTTTGGACTCAAGACCCCCATCTGTCTAGGAAGAGGCTACAAAATTAATCAAGCTTTGAGAGCATCCTGTGTATGGAGGCCCCCTGCTTCAGGATGGTTCAAACTAAATTTAGATGGAGCTTCTAAAGGAAATCCAGGCCCATCAAGAGTAGGCTACATCATACACTCCTCAAAAGGAATAGTCATAGCTAAACTAGCCAAACCCCTAAGGAATGACACTAACAACATGGCTGAGTTCATGGCCTTACTATTAGGTCTCTCTCTAGCGATTGAGATAGGAGTGAAGAAATTGGAGATTGAAGGTGACTCCATGATAACAATTAATGTTGTTAGAATAGGGGAAACACAAAATTGGTACCTTCAAGCCTCTTTGGATGTTATTCTTCAGTCTATTAGTAGATTTGAATCAATAACAATTAACCACATCTTTCATGAAGGGAATTCTAAGGTGGATGAATTGGTTGACTTGGCATCTAGAGGGACACACTTGAAGAACATCTTAAATGCTTCTCCTCAACGGCTATGAGAAGTTCAAATTTCCTCCCTTTGGTTTAGTTAAGTAATAAATATCCATTTGAGGATAGCGTGCTTTTTCAGAGAACAAGGATACCAACTTCGAGGTTTTGGTGGCAAGTTGAAGGCCCTCACAGTGCTGATAAGACATCCTCATTTATTGAAAGCTGAGATTTTAGGTGATGACAACATTTTCTAACTGGCCATTTCACTCTACTGGTGTTGGATGGGATGTTTTTCAGGCCCTTTTACTTGATGCATGCATATTCACAAGAGTGGTCGTATGCAGAAAGACTTTCTCCAGAATATTAATCACTTGATTTTTGTTATTCACATTTGTGGAAAGTTTTCCATTTTCATTTGGTGGTTTTGCTCTGTAGTTTTTTTGCTATCTAAAAATATGGACTCCCCCATCAAGCTATATGCGAGCATGGATCAGACCACTTTTGATACCCCTGTCTACGAAGAAAAATTGATGGAGTTCTGGTTTTTTTTATGGATGTTCTTTCAAGTAAGTTGGGTCTCTTCTTGTGAGCCCATGATACTTTTCAACCTTTTCTACATAGAACTATGTATGTTTTATAACTATATATATATATATATATATATATATATATATATATATATATATATATATATATATATATATATATATATATATATATATATATATATATATATATATATATATATATATATATATATATATATATATATATATCTCAGCCTTGGCCCCTTATTGACCAAAAAAAAAAGGGCCGACTTGGTAAATTGGATTTGTAAGGCATTGTATTGGAATTTTGCACTATTATTATTTTTGTAATCAACTACTATGATTTTTTTACAGCCTTGGTTGATTTGTTCAGTGTTGTCCTCAAAATAGTTCTTTTCTAGTGCTTTTACTTCGGCTTATTCTTCAACTAGAAGGAAAAATGTATTTACTATTTAAGATACATATGGACTAATGTTCCTATTTTCATACATGAGTAGAACTCTCCATCAACTAGCACCATTTATCCATTAAAAACCTACATAGTTGTCAGTTAGATTGCAAAGATGAGAAAACATTATTTTACAAGTGATGCTACAATTGATTTTTTTTTATAGAAAGAAAAAAAGGGATCATATTAGTATCAATGAATTCAAAATCAAGAAATCGATTTCACCTTTGTCAATTTGTTACCAAGCTCAATATGTTGCAGTTGAGTTTATGGAATAGTAAAAGAAATTTTTCCACATAATAATAATTGTAGAATGTTTGAAAGATATTCTAATTTGAGAACTTTGTGTGAACTGAAAACATTATTTACAACCAAATTTGCACAGATATCATTGTACCTTATTACCAATTAAAATGTATTTAAAAATTTATTTCTCATTGGTTGAATCATATCAGAAAATATTTTTTCTGATTTCCCTTAGAGAAGCTTTTAAAATGTTGTAACACAAAATTCTTTTCTTCTGCATCATGCCACAATTTAAAGGGTACTAGCTCAATGGAAGAGCACTTGCTTTACAAGAAAGAGGATAGTGGTTCAATTCCATCATGCCCTAATATGACTAAATATATGACTAAATTAATGACTAAATATATCACTAGCATGACTAAATCAATGACTAAAATAGTTTAGTCATAAATTTAGTCATGAGATAAATGACCGGCAATAAACTACTAATGGTCATGTGACTAAGTTTAGTCATTTATCTACAATTTTTAGTAATTTATTTAGTCATTTATTGTTGTTTTTGTACTAGTGCCCCCTTTGGAATTAGTATCAAAAACATATATGTGTATGCCGACTACAAACATTTCAACTAGAAAAAATTTGTAAACCAAAAATGTATGAACTGTGTGAACTCCCCCTTTAAATATGCTCTCGATGTAAAGTACATACAATATGTGTGTGTGTGTGTGTGTGTGTGTGTATCTCCCTTTTTTGAAAGTATTGCAAAAAATATACTTACAATTTGTCAAATATATTCTGATGGGTTTTTTTGAGAGTGGCCAAGAGGTTTTCCCATTCCTCTTTGAGATTTTCTAGAGAAATCTTCTCTAAGATGACTTGTGCATACATATAAAAAATGCTTTCTATAATGAATATCTCAGGGGTGGTAACCAATTCCTTTGGCTTGTTTTCAAGCTTCTGCATCACCTTTAGGTGGGGTAGTAACTCGATCTATAGCTTAGTTACCTATTCTCTTATTTTATCCTCTCATTTCCTCAATTCTAGTCTTAACTGCTAAATTTGTGTAACTTTTGCAAAATGCTCATAAAATGCATTTGGCTCAGTTGTTAGACTATTTTCACCATCCTTTAAGTCTTCATCTAGTTTCTTAATCTTTTCACTAATCACAGTAGTGAAAGAGTCTATAGTGCATAGTTTTTGCAAAATTGTAATAACCCTTTGAATAATACTTTCTAATTCAGTTATTACCTCAGATAGTTTTACCTTATTTACTGCCACTTCTTGGCTTATTTTCTCTGCAATCTTAAGTTGTATCTTTGACTCAGTTCTCTCTTCAATTATTTTTTCAGCATCTATATTCAGAGAATTTATATGCTTGGTTAGAGTTGCAAGTTGATCAATGATGGAAGTTGCCTCATCAAAATAGATATCAAGTACTACCTGAATTAAAATATCTCTAACATCCTCTAAGACTTGTTTGTGCTTTCTTTCTTATCTTAGCTTTTCTTGTGTAGTCTTCCTTGTGCATAATTCTCCATATCTTCTTAGTTCTTCTGGGTCTAGGGTTCTTGGGTCACATGTAGGAATTTTAAAGATTTTATCTAAAGTGATTGAACCCTTACCATGTTTCTTCTTCTTCTTCTTCTTCTCCTTCTTCTTTTCCTATGTGCTAGATGTGGGATATTTCCCATATGGAACTAGAGCTTTAGTCTCTGGATTAGACTTTTCGTGCTCGATTGAGACACTTTATTCCTTGTCTTTCCCTTTAACTGTACCCTTAGTCTGAGGTCCTTGGGCTTCTAGCCTAGTGTGAATTATAGAAATATCTACATTTGTCTTATTTTTAGCTTCTTTATTCTCTGCCTCTTTCTTTTAGGCTCATTTGACTCCTTATCTCCTTCTTCACCCTGTCCTTCAATGGTGTATGTTTTTTTCTCGGGTGTATGTCCCTCGGGTTTCCCTTGAGTGGCAATATCAATGGCTTGAACCATGATAGTTAAGTTACCCAATGTTATTTCTATTGCTTCCTTAGTAGGTCTTTCTTACTCAATGTTTTCTGCAGCAATGTTGATATCTTCATCATCTTTTACTTCATCAGTAGGATCTCCATCAGTGATATCTTCTATTGTCACTTTATTAGTCCCGGTTATAACTAGCTGCTCGGGAGTATCCTATTTTTCGTCATCTATATATCCTGCCAAATAGAAGTCTTCAACGTATGTTTCATCATCTAGTTGTTCAAGATATGTGAATAGGATCTTTATTAGCAAGATCCACATCATCTATGTTTACCCCTTTTCCTTTACCTTTTACATTTTTCTTGGGGATTATTGCAAGTGTAGTTTTGTTTTCTTCAGCCTTTGAATTCAAAATTTTTGTCCACAAAACTTTACTATCTTCATCCACTTCTTCAATTTTCCCTTGCAATATATTTAGTGCTCTTCCTTTCATAAAAAATCTATTGGCATATTATTTCATGAAGTCTTCAATCTCGGTAACTGATAGAGTAGGCAATGCTAAAATTAATGAGTGTTCCCTCATTTTCTTTTCGGTCTAGCTAATACCTTCTCATATAGCTCCTTAGGAATGTAACTTGCAAATTTAACAGGTAATCTTCTAAACTTAATCATCATACAAATGATTACTTCCTCAAGTTTTTCTTGATCCTCGGTTGACATATGCACATACTGATTCATTTTAGGGTGAGCTAGTCTACATGTTTCCTTTATGTTATTTACTAGATCATCAATTGATTGTCCTTTATTTAAAACAACTTTAAATTGAATGTTATCATCTTCTTCTTTAGATTCAATATCATCCTTACCTCTTATTAGCTTTCTCCTCTTCTTCGATGCCTCGATTTGGGCTTTTTCACCTCTCTTCTTCTTTTGATATGTTTTGTAGGTTTAGGCCTTGTGATTTTTGCAGTTCCTCATTTCAGAGGTGGGGAAATACCTATAGAGGATTTTGTCCTTGCTCGTGTAGGGGTCTCTGCCTATTTCCTCTTCCCTTTTGTCTTCACCAATACAACTTGTAATTCTTGATCTAACTCAATCTCCTCTTCATGCTCAATCTTACCAATCAAAATTTGTTCCTTAGTTTCTTCTTCAACCAGCTTCTCTTCTTCTTCCTCTTCACCATCTCCAAATTTCTTAGTTAGAGTATCCATCATTTTCTTAGATTTTCTGCTAACTTTAACTCCAACTAGATCCATTTTTATTCTCAACTTAGATTCTTCATAGGTTTTGAACCTAGTTGCTTTGGTGTCTTTAGGCTCGGCCAAAAGTGCCTTTATTGATCTAGAGGCTCGGTCAATATCAAGTTCATATCCCATAGGAGGTAACCATGCAGTCCTTGGCTCAACTTCCTTTATCAAGGTGGTGTCAGTGTCCACCAAAAAAAAATCTTCCTTGTACTTTTCTACTAATTTTTCAAGTATCCTTCTCCTCTTATGCATTCTCTCTTTGAATTTTCCAAAGTAATCATGTATCATAGCCTCAAAATTGTTTCCTAAGTTATTGATGGATTCGTTGATTTGTACTATGACTGGTTTCTTGATATCCCATTGTACATTACCGACTGATGGAAATAAATTCTGCAAATAGAAAAAGATACATACAAGAAGTGAACAAAACTTATGAGTGTTGGTCTTAGCAACACAAATAATCCTCATATTTTCTTCAAGTTGCTTCAGCATTAGCTCAGTGAGGTCTAATTGTAAGCCTTTCTTGACAACCTTGTATGCAATATCGACTTTTCCACATTGGACATTGTGGGCCTTCTTGATTGAAAAATCTTATAAGAAATAATATAGGCTCCAAATGTAGTTTCTGGACTGGTGATTGTGTTTATCCTCATGCCTTTGTTGTCCCACTCAGCTCCTATTAATTTCTCATTCTTTATTCTCAGTGGGTGCCTTAGGGATTTTTCCTTATCATTTGTTAGGTAATCGATAACCATGTGGATAACATCTTAGTGAGTTTAAAATCAGTTCATCCAACCACATATTTCTCTCGTGAACTTGGCTTAGTACAACCCTAATCCACTATGTCTTAAATTCCTTCAAGAAATGAAGGGCATTAGTCAGACCTTTGACTTCTAGGTTAGTGTGTTCATCTTTCAACTTTTCATCTTGGCATAGATCCTAGTATGTAGATTAAAGCTCAAAATCTATGATTTTTCTTATCTTGCAGTAAATATATGATACTATATCCTAAACCAACAAAACCCTAGGCATATACTTAAAAACATGCCTTTATCATCAATTTGTGATGTAATCTCATGATGTAATTTGTATCTGGGTTCTTTGTAGGTTGTTGACTTGATCAATGTGACCTTCTTGTCACAATCAGTCTTGGATTTCATAGACTTTGATGAGGATGCCATTATTTCAATAGATTTAGGGCTTTGTAACATCTAAAAGAAAATAACTCAATTCGCTTAGAACTTACTTAAAATGGTATCAAATGGCTTGTCATGTGCTTGAATCTATGTGAAGTGCTTGAAAAACTCTTTTATCAAATGCGCTTGAATCTCTCTAGTTTTCTCTAGTTTGTTGTGTGGAGAAATGAGTTGCCTCGATGCTTATTTATACCTAAAAATCCTTTTCTCACTCAAATTTTTGTAATAAATACTTCACCTACCACAACTTTGTTAATACAAAGATGTTCGATTATCTCTTTTGAAACTTCAGCTCAGTTTACACTAACTTTGCTCGATTGATTCTTCAACTCAGTTAACCTTGATACTTTCCCTGACTAACAAACTTTCACTCGATCATGTTTTTACCAGCTATACACATTTCATGCTCAAAACATATAACTACCTAGTGTATTTTATTTCATGTTGATTTGGTATTCGTGTAGTAGATATAAGGAACTATTGTAAGATATAATCGATAGAAATTTAGTTCCATACTTACTTGATTTGTGTAGGTGGAGGTGATGGGATCACCTAATCCAAAAGATGAGGTGTCACTAACTGTTGTGCTTGTTCTAGCATTGTCTATTATTTCTCTTCTCCACATTTGGTTCCTTATCCTCATGATTCCTTCAATGGTGTTCTCCTTTGTATCAATATTTGGTTTAGGTGCTTGGTCTCTGTAGTCTTTACTTAAATGACTGACTTTATGACAGTGCAGACATGCAATTCCAAAAAATTTCAAACTATGAGATCTTCCTCTCTAATGCATTCTCATGCAATTTGTTACACTATGACCATTTCTACCACATGATGTACAACTATTCCAAGTGTTGTAATCCCAAGTATATGCATTACCTTGACTTCTTGGTTGATATGTCTTGTTTTATCCTTTTAGTTTCCACACTTGTTTCATCTTAGTCCTTCATTCCTAAGATATATGTCCATGCATGTTTCAAGTATGATAGTTCTTTTCCATGTGGTGTTTCTTAGGTGAATTATTTAACTTTGATCTAGATTCATGTGCTTGATGTCCATACTTATTGCAGTTATAATAATAACCATCAAATTTAGGAGTAGATTTCGGTATACATTTTTCTTTTCTTCTGTAAACATTTGATGTGTGACCTAGTTTCCCACAATGATAGCATGAGAGATTCTTTGGCCTCGCATTTGCATAGGCATTCTTTTGTTCAGCTTGTTTTGACAACTCTCCCTACTCAGTATAACCTAAACCAGTAGTGTTGTCAAGTCTTCTTTGACTATTTAGAAATTCATCCATCCTTTTGGTACTTTCTTCAACTTTCTTGATCATCTCATTATGTTGTTGTTGAATCTTCACTTCATTCTTCAGTCTTTAATTCTCTTCTCTTAGTTCACCAATATCTTCCAATTTTCTAGTAATCTCACTATTCACTCGGTTGACTTCCTAACTCATGACAACCCTCTGATTGGAAATTTCAAAATGATGCTTAGTAAGTCTCAATATTTCAGATTCATTTTCTTCCATCTTTTCAGTCATTTATCTTCTATCTTCAGTAGCTAAATTCCTTTCTTGTTCATCATGTCTTGCATTGTTCATGACATCAATCATTCTTACCATTTGAGTCTCTTGTCCAATTTTTAGTGCTTTCACTTGTTCAGTAAGATGTTGATTCTTTTCAAATAGATATGACATGGTTCCTTCAAACGTAATAGATATAATTCCAGATCTAGATCCTTCAAATAATTCTTCTATATCATCTTCTTGATAATTGGTCTCATTGTGCCAAAATGCCAATTCCTTCCTTTTGACCAGTAAATCTCTCAACTTTTCTTTGGCTTCCTTAAATTGTTCTGTGAGAATTTGCATTTTGAATTTCTCATTTATAATAGTCTTATCAAGCTTATACCTTTCCATCCTTAAGACCTTTTCTCTTTAGTGATTAAACTTCCTCAACAAGAGAACTACATCTGATACCAATTGTTGGGATTATGGAAAGGTGAGTACTGAGAGGGGAGGGGTGAATCAGTACCCTTAAAAACTTTTTTAATTGAATCCTTGTAGATATGAAAATCATTAACCGACTGTATCATTTGCATTCACCATAAATTCAATAGCATAACTGAAATGTAAATACTTGTAAACTAATCAAATATGAAAACATGAAACTTCATACACATAACACATGTATTTTGGTATTTTAGAAACCCTTGTTACAAGGTAAAAAATGTGATGGGGATGGAAACCACAAAGCTTCACTACTGCAATAAGTAAAGTTGTCAGTTAAGGCTACAAAGATTGATCACTTATGGTGATCTTTTTTGGCAATTTGGCTGAGTTAGATTCATAGATGTTGTCATTATGGAAACATATGATCTACATGAAGATCGCACAGGCCAGAGAGCAAGTATGTCAGAGCGCAATGCAAAATTGTCTAAGTATGAGACAATGTTTTTGCTAGTGTACCCAATGACAGTTTTGATTAGCAATGTTGATTGGAGTAAGTTTAGTGCTTGGGAACTTGAACATAGATACTATGGTGACTATAGAAGACTCACCTAAGAGCGCAAGTCAGTAAGACATGTATGGAAGAAATTATGACATTTTTACTGAAGACAGTGTTAAGATGACATGATAGAATATGAAGACAGAATTGGTAAAGAGTTAAGTGATTATTTTGTTTATCAAAATAATGTCTTAAAAATATAAAGGGATGACATCCTAGATGTTAACCCTTGGGTAAAGATATTTTGTATAATGTAAGCCGACTGAAAAGAGCTATTAGTCTTAATAACTTGTGTAAATGTAATAGATGTAAAAGTGTAATTGTACATGATATTATAACGATAGTGAAAAAGGCAGCGAAGAGATATTGATGCGAAAGTTGCAAGTAGTATAAGGTTATGTACCTTGACCTATTTTGTAATCAATAAATATTGTATATTACTTGTTTGGGCAGTGGGCTCATCTGGTAATCATATTTTTTACTACCAACTCCTAGTAGGGTTGAGGCTTCTAACAAGGCCTATAGTCCCTTAATCAAGACTGAGACACTATATGCATGTAATAGGCTCCTAACAGGGTCAACATCCTTAATAGGATACTTTTGATTAGTGGATCTTTGTGGGTACCATCCCCACTGGGGTTTTCCCTTGGCCAGGGTTTCCTTGAGAACAAATAATGTGTTATGAGCTCTTTTTCTTTGTTGCTATGTATGTTGTTTAGCTTTCTATGTTATGCATGCATTAAGATAATCTGTTATAACCATAATTGGGCAAAAGTAAAAGTTTGTAGAATACTGATTCACCCCCCTTCTCAGTATTCCCTATTTCTAACAATCTTACCCTATTAGGAGTAACAAAAAGATTAGATAGATGTACCTAGTTAGAGGATTTTAGCAACACTATTTACGTGTGCACTCGATTAAGAGATTTTACAAAAGACTGTTAAGTCTACTCTGTTAGGAGATTTAAGTCTTCTACAATTGCTAGAGAGTAACAATGAAGATTGATCTTTTTGAAAACAACTTACATCATTGATATCAAATCCATTAAGTAAAAGAATGAAATCAGCTTATTGTGATGAATATATCCTTCTGTACTGCTTGGTAGTATTTTAACTATTTCTGATAAACTAAACTCTTTCAAAATCATTTCAACATAACCCTGTCAGATCTTCATATGTCTCCCAATGGCGCCTACTTCATGTGTGATACTACTTCAAAATGACATCTTTATAATTACTATATAAAAATGATTTGACCTAATTAGGGTTGTGACACTATCTAATTAACCTAAGATCAATGAATGAAATTATTAACCTAGATCATCTTTACACAGGAATTGATGCAGGATCATCTCAGGCTTTGAGCAATCTTGCATCAACCAAAAACATTTCCTATTTTCTGTTGTTTGCATTATAATTTTTTCATTTATTGGTTTCATGTTATGTGAAGCTACATGATGTTGAGGACCTATTTTTGAACCTTCTCCTATGGTTGCATAAGGATTGGATGGATTGTTTGAAAGTTAGAGTTATTTTACTTGCCGTCAGAGCCGTATTTTCCTACTTTCTGGGTGCTGATTGCACATCATGTAGCCATTGGTCCTTAATGAATTAACATTTTCACTCTTAGGCCATTAAAGAGGACCTAAATTACTATCATTTTCCAAGACTGAAAGTCCTAATTCATTATGAGTAAAAATTTATGACCATTTTTCTTGGGTATCAATTTTTTGCCAGTTTTCATGCCAAACGTGGGGTTTTTCATCTTGCACGGTTCCATGTGATGAAATGGGGCCTTGAAAAGTTAATGAAATGTCCTTGGGTTTAGTTTGGACCTAAATTTAACTTCACATTAAGTGGTGTTCATTATTTCATTAGTTTTGGTTTATTCTTCCAAACTGGACCTATAATGTAATTAAATGCCTATCTAGTTGACTTGTGGCTTAGCTGGCTATATATTGAGAGCTTGGGTAGATGTTTAAGGGTAGATTGGTATATTGGTAGTAACATGAGAGTAGAACCATAATTGGATCCTACAAGATCTTGAAGATTAGATTGTTATCTGAGAGTTGTAATAGCAGAGCTAGTGGTTTGCATGCTTGGAGACAAGGAGATTGCTTGGAGGCTTGTGAGCTCAAGTTCAGATCTACCTTAGGGTTTCCATCAGTTGCTAATTTGTTTTAGAACTAGAATAGCTAGAGTTGGATTGGATCTTTATTGATCTTGCAAAACTTTTCTTGATTGTAATTGGCCATAACCTGGATGGCCTTACAACTAGGCATGTTAATGAAAATTCAGTTGAAAACATTGTCTTGTTGTGTTATACAACTGTGTTGATAATTGGCTAGAATGTTGGACTATCCTTCATTGGATCCTCCATTCTTGAGTATGCCAAGTGGTATCAGAGCTTAAAGATCTTGAGTGTGAAAATTAATCTCTAATGTTGAGGCTATTTGCACCAGGACCTTATTTTTTATTTGTTTCCTTGGGTTTTCGAAGATCTTGAAGGATGTCTCCAAGAGGATTGGACCTTGGGGTGATTGTTGTTCTTTGTGATGTGGTCGAGGTGAAAATTTTTAAGAATTTTTCTTGGTGGGAAATTGATTTCTTGAACCGAGTTAATAACCTTGTGAAGGAAAGTGTTATTGAGCTTTGTAGAGCTTATCAGAGTTAGAACATGCCAGTTCGGAAGAAAGTTGTCTAGCCAGTTAGAAGACTGGTCCGCGAGAGAAGACATCTTGACAAGCTTTCTTGTGATAGTATTGAGATTGAAAGGTATGTGATATTGGTTTTTGTGATCAGTTGGTGGACTTTGGCATGAAACCTACAGAGAAACTTGTGACTGTTGTTGAGATACCTATGTTTATTGATACTGTGTTTGTCCTTGTTGAGGCTGGTGAGAAGATTTATTTTCATGTTTAGTCAGTTGTATCTGACATGGTGATTGCAGAGAATCTGGTTGTGCATGGCTAGGTTTCTATTGATGAGGAGTTATCTTTTGATGAACACCTTTGTGATGATGGTGTTACCGAATTGCTTTTGTTCGGTGTTGATATTGTTTGTTGGTTGTGGACTTGAGTTACTGGTTGCTAGTAATGAGTCTTGTGCTTATTTGATACTTGATGATGAGTTGAAGGGTTAGTTTGTTCTTATTCTTGAGCATGTTGATTGGTTGGTTTTAGATCGGTTGAGGAGGGCTTGGCTAATGGACTTGTTCATTTTCCTAGTTTCATGGATTGGCAAACCTTGTGTGAAGATGAAGTGGAAGAGTGTGAAAAGTGAAGACTTGGAGGAAATGTATGTGAAGAATCAGTTTAGGTTTTATGTGCTAAATCCTAGAAGATTTTCTTCTAGCCATTGAGAACATCTTTTTGAACTTGGGATGTCTGATGCAGGAGCATCTCAGGCTTTGAGCAATCTTGCATCAACCAAAAACATTTCCTATTTTTTGTTGTTTTCATTATAATTGTTTCATTTATTGGCTTAATGTTATATGAAGCTTACATGATTTTGAGGACCTATTTTGGAACCTTCTCCTATGGTCACATAAGGATTGGATGGATTGTTTCAAAGTTAGAGTTGTTTTACTTGCCGTCGGAGCCATATTTTCCTACTTTTTGGGTGTTGATTTCACATCATGTAACTATTGATCCTTAATGAATCAGCCTTTTTTATCTTAGGTCCTTAAAGAGGACCTAAATTACTATCTTTTTCCAAGACCGTAAGTCCTAATTCATTATGCGTAAAAATTTATGACCATTTTTCTCAGGTATCAATTTTTTGCCAGTTTTAATGCGAAACATGGGGTTTTTCATCTTATGTGGTTCCATGTGATGAAATGGGGCCTTGCAAAGTTAAGGAAATTTTCTTGGGTCATGTGTGGACCTAAATGTAACTTTGCATTAAGTGGTGTTCATTCTTTCATTAGTTTTGGTTTATTCTTCCAGACTGGACCTATAATGTAATTAAATGCCTGACTGGCTGACTTGTGGCTTAGCTAGCTATATATTGAGAGCTTGGGTAGATGTTTAAGGGAAGATTGGTAGATTGGTAGTAACATGAGAGTAGAACCATAATTGGATCATGTGAGATCTTGAAGATTAGATTGTTATCTGATAGTTGTAATAGCAGAGCTAGTGGTTTGCATGCTTGGATACAAGGAGATTGCTTGGAGGCTTGCGAGCTCAAGTTCAAATCTACCTTAGGGTTTCTATCAGTTGCTGATTTTATTTAGAGCTAGACTATCTAGAGTTGAATTGGATCTTTGTTGATCTTGTAGAACTTTTCTTGATTGTAATTGGCCATAACCTGGAAGGCCTTACAACCAGGCATGTTAATGAAAATTCAGTTGAAAACATTGTCTTGTTGTGTTATTCAGCTCTGTTGATAATTGGCTGCAAGGTTGGATTGTCCTTCATTGGATCTTCCATCCTTGATTGCATCAGGAATCACCAGTCATTAAATGATTACATCCATATTAAATATTCACCTTGATCTTGGTAAACCATTTTATAGCTCCACAACAAGTTTTTCACCTTGAACTATGTGTCATTCCAAACTTTTTTGTGAACTCTAGATTACTCAGTAAATTTTGTGTCTCTACCTTGGTAAATCATTGATGCTCAATAATCATGTGTGCTCAGTGAATAATGTACTTGGTAATCTCTATACTTGGTGGCTATGTTTTGTGTGTTGACTGACTAAACTTGTTTTCTCTATTTACCTACTGTATGAATGATACTAATGAAAAATCTTAATGTATTTAGGAGTAACACCTATGTGTGAAAATATTTCATTACTATCCTTTCCATCAAAGGGTATTGATCTGATTTGTCTTGAGGTGGTTTCATATTCCAATGTGTGTTATGAATTGAGAAATACCCCCTCTTATATTGCTTACCATTTTATATATCACAAGCCTAAGAAGAGGAAAATGATGAAATGAAGAAGCCTTTTGCACAATGGTAGAGTTTAATAGATCCAACAAAAATATGGGTAGCTAAGACCACAACTATACAAATCAAGAAGAGAAGACCAAAGGTTGGAGAACCTTCACAAGAATATTTTGCACTAGTAAAACTCCTCATTTTCAACAACCTCTACACCATAAAAAAGCACCATGGAAGGTTTTGCATAGGGGAGGGGATGTATCACTCACTAGGAATTAACAAGACCACACCTTGTAGCTTGGGTGAAACTTTTCTGAGCAACAATACTTCCACTTGCACCAGCAATAGGGTGACCTAGGGTAGCACCAATATAATTACCAATGGAAGAGGCTACAAATTGAAGTAAGTTGGAACCTACACTATATGGTCATGAAATTAATCCACTCACACCAACAATAGGACCCCCATTTCCTCAAAAATTGTACCTGATGGGCATGTCATAATAATAAGACTATGATAAAACTTACTGCATGGGGCAACACGAGCATGACCAGCCCGAGTTGTTACATCAACACTAAAAAATGTAGCAGTGAGGAATATGTGATCAATGTCACTGAGGAAGGGAATGACCCTTGTAACTATTGGAAGCACTATCACAAAGTGGCCAATGAGCAAGAGTGGAGATATCTCAAAAAATATTTATATGTGAAGCATATTTGTAATAAGCATCTATTTATGTTTTACATTTTAAACTTTTATATCTGATTTATTGTGTGTTTGTGGTAACTTTTAAACTTTTGTGAGCAGTATATTTTTAATTTTTTTATTCAATTCACCTAATTATTTTGATTATTCATAAAATTTGTACAGATAAAGTTTTGAGCTTTTTTAAGTATGATTTTTTTATGAACAAGGCAATAGTGAATTATTGATTGAATTTTTTATTCATTTAGACTTCATCTACTTGTATGATTAAATAAATTGTATGAAGTGAAATTTAAATATCCAATTCAATCATTGTTTGAAATTCATGGGCTCCATATGGAGTTTTGAAATTTTGTGAGAATTATAGTTTTCTACAAAATAGAAATTCATGAACATTTTTGTGAAGTGTGTGTTTAAACTTTGATATTCACTTAGACATGATCACCTACTATTTGGATTTAAATTTGTATTTCTTTTATTCACAAACTTTATATCATGATTTTGTACTCACTTTGTAGTTATTACTTTGAATTTTCTTTAAATGGAATTTATTTTAAATCTTTGTAATATGGAGTGTGTTTTTAACTTTTGCAACTTTTGTATTAATAAATTTTAATATAAAGTATTTTAAAAACTTTTTTATTCAAAATTTTTGTATGAATTGTGTTTTTAGTTTTTGCATTAAATTTGTGTGTTTGTGTGCGAGCTTTCGCATTCAAAATTTTGTATAAAGTTTATTTTAGAATTTTCTATTGAATTTATGTGTGAGAATGAGAATTTTGGAATTTAAAATTTTTGGGTGAAGTAATCTTTAAATTGTGTGTATGTGCATGTGCATGTGTGCGCGCGCACGTGTGCAAGTGTGTGTGCATGAGTGCATGCATGCGATTTTGTGTCTGTTTGCATGTACATGCATGTGAATGTGTGTGTGTGTGTGTGTGTGTGTGTTTGTGTGTGTGTGTGTGTGTGTGTGTGTGTGTGTGTGTGTGTGTTTGTGTGTGTGTGTGTGTGTGTGTGTGTGTGTGTGTGTGTGTTATTATTTGTGTAAACTCTATGTTTGAACTTACGCTCACTTTATTGTTTGTGTGAAATGAGTGTTTTCAATTTTGACATTCATTTAAAAAAATAAAGAATAAAAATAAAGTGGCAAGCCAGTAATATATTATAATAATAATATCCAGCTCAAGAGATCAAGAGATCAAGAGGGAAAGAGCCAGTAGTAAAACCCTCAATCCTTCCTCAAATACAAATACACAAGAGAGTCCAACCTATAGGGCCAGAGACCTCATAATTCCTAAATACATCACATTCTAATGCACATAGCCTTTACATATACAATTGTAGACACCTAATTTTGATTACATAATTAAGTAATCTTATTTAGTTCTCTTATAATGCATTGATTGATTAAATATTTAATATTTATTTAATTTATGTCATCCCCCTAGTTAATTAATTTAATTAATCAACTATAGTTCAATGAATTATCTAAATGGCAAGGTCCATAGCCTAACAATTAATTAAATCCCTATTCCTTCATTAATTTGAATAAATACATAACCTCGTTTAAATTAATTTCCCAAACACCTCTTTTGATTAAATGAGGGTTAACCCTCATTTAATCAATTAGAGCACATGGATCCTAACTTTAACCCTTAACCTAACCTATCCCAACCATCTAACTCCTAGTTCTAACCCAACCCAACCCATTCACAGATACTAATCCTTCTTAATTTTCTAATGACCCACAATTAGCTAATCTAACCCTCCACTCATTCTCTCTCCTCCCATCACATCCTCCTAATTCTCCCAATTTTCCTCTAATCCAAGTCTAATCACCCACTAAACATTTTTACAATCATAAACCATTGATTAAGAAAACCTAATCCAACCCAAGTCAACCCTCATGTCACATCCTCCACTCCCCAACCAAAATGCATTAAATGTTAACCTCAAATGTTCTTACAGTCCTCTTACACACTCCATCCATCTCTTACATTCTTGTCCCCTCTCACACCTCAAAAAATGGTGACATTCCCCCATTCTTCCAAGACTCTCTCCTTGCGACACTTGTCATAATATGAGGCATTTTAGAAAGAAAAATCCATGTTCTTACTCTTAAATGCATCTCAATCCTTCCTCAGGTTTGCATCTTGACCATCCATTTCATCCTCCATTTTCCTATAAATTTAACCATTCTCCCTTCACAAATCATCCACCATCTTATGCAAAGTTACCAAGCCATTTTGAGAATCAAATCCATAACTAGGTAACATCCTAATGCCAAAATTATTCCAAAACCAATCTATTTAAAGATTTGAAGAATCTTGAGCACACATACCTCCATCTTTGGAAAAAATTTCTTCAACAAAGGAGGCTTGTTTTGAGGGAGTGCAAGGTTTGCATTCTCTTCGTATCATGGTTTAGTCTCTTTTGATCTAGTCTAAGTATTTCATAGTCTTAGTTTGTTGAGTGTTTTTCTTAATGTTGTATTTTTTTGTACACTAAATACTTGCATATATTTTTGCATGCTTTTTGGAACCCACTTCAAGGGTCATTTCTTTATATTCACCATCAATTTCTACTTGCAAAACTAACCAAATATTAAGGCTTTTTGTTGTTTGAGTGTTTTTTGCAAGGTTTTTATGTTTTTGTAGGTTTGAAGGAAAATGAAGAAGCTTGGGTGACATCATTCCCAAAGTCCAAATTTGCACAACATAAAAAAATCCACCCATGGGATCTCTTACACTACTTACAGGATCGACAGTACGACGTGTGGGATCACATTCTAGTAGATAGATGCACCTTGGCCTCTCGAGACCTATTCATTATATCTTAAACTTCTAATTAAACATTAGAACCATGGGAATGAGGTTTGAACCTATGAGAATGCCTCATTGTAAGCCATAAGGTAGATTAAAGTAATCACATGTCTTAATCCTCTATCAATCTTTTTTATCAAAATCTATGATCGTGGGATTGAGACTTGACTTTGTGGGATTGAGCATTGACCATATGGGAATACATGTATAAATTTCTCTATTACATACTATTTTCTTTACTATAATAATTTATTACTACTGACACAGACCTGTGGGATCACTTGTACGACCCATAGGATCATCATTCCACAAGCTATATTTTTTGTGTATATGTAGGATTGCAGGATTGTAGTCTCAGGTTGTGGGATCGCTTTGTAAAATTTTTAGTCATAAAAAAATTGACTCACACATTAAATTTGGGTTCTAAAACTTACCCTGTATGCCAAACATCATATCACACTTTAGACTTGGGCTTTAAAATTTAGCAAAGGATAAAAAGAACCAAAACACTTCAATTTGGGTTTTTAAAAAAAGCCACAAAGTATTGAATGCTTAAGGGATAATAAACAATGCAATGAAAACTTCAATTTGGGCTTAAAATGAAATCTCACTAATCTTGAATGTAAAGGGAGTAAAACTTCTTGTTTTTGCAAATCAAAATTTCCCCTTCAAATCATTGTCATTTCATTTTCCAAAGAACCTTACATGTTAATCATGAGTGTTTGATGTCATAGATAGAAAACACTTAGATAATTAAGTTGCCAATTTAGAAAGCATGATTTTCTGGCGTGTTTGAAGGAGTGTTTTTTAACACTTCCTTAGAGATCTTTATTTCATCACAAATCCTTGTTAATTAAGTGACATGAAAATAATTAATTTGTATCTATATCCTCTCCCCTCACCTTTGTGGAACTTGGGTGAAGAGAAAAATCAAATTAAATTGGTTTTTCTTATAGTGAGACCTATCTATAGGGTGTGCTTCCCCTTTAGAGGATGACCTTAAACTAGTAAGTCCCTGATTAGTATATAAAAAAGATGCTGATAAAACTCTCACCTTATCCCCTCGAGCTTGAGCGATGTGTATTAATGCTAGTCTAAGGTAGGTGAATATCCATATAATGTTTTCAAGGTCAACTAGGCTCTTAAGTGATTCATGTGTGTACAAATCAATTTGGAGGACTCTACAAACCTTACTAGATGCCATTACTTAGTGGCCCATTCGATATACTCCTAAAGGTTTGATAATATTTGTGCAAGGAGGATGGTAAACTCCCCAAGACACTCATCATATCGTGTCATCCTTGAGCACTTGGATTCATCTAATATGACATTGTTTGACCCATCACATGGTCTATAGTGGCCATATTCTGATTAGCTCTCAGGTGTATGCCTAATTTTTTGAGAAAAGGTTTTCAATATAATCCTATTCCATAAGGTAGAAGTGCTTGTGCATGTATTTTATGTTACAAACCCAGAGAAAACATTTGTTACAACATGCACACTCAAAGTCACAAGTCCTTTTCCCAAGAGATCAAAACATAACCAAAATGTGTTGTTCCCACAATTTTATTGCCTGTTATGGAATTGTTGGCTCACATCTTCTAAAGGTTCCAAAATTTATCAAAACTCAAGCTAAGGTATGTTATCTCTAATGAGAATTTAAGGTTGTCATTAGTATCAAAGGTTATCATACATATCGGTTGGTCACTTACATTGAGAAAATTAGTAACTAGAAGCAAGACAAACTAGTCAGTAAAGCATATACATGGAGCATTAGATAGTTTACCAAGCACCAGCAGACACTGACACCGATAGACAGTAAACACTGAGCATCACAGTATACACTGAGTAGTTTATACAGTGTTTACTAAGGATCATAGAAAATGGCATAGTAATTTGAAATGGCACATACCTCTATGCAAACGGTTACAACAGTTCATAAAGTGTTTTACTAAGATCGAGGAATATTTAATGTAATGTATATCTTTTGTAATAGTTGATCTAGGTTATTATTGTACATCATAGATCTTAGGGTTATGACTATGTTGTGTAACCTAATTTTTTTAAAGCGGAAAAAATAGAACACTATATATTTGTATGTTCACATCATTTTTGGTGTGAGCTAATATATGAATCATAGAGCACTTGAAGCAATTACCTAACTTCAAGTCTATCAGTTAACATAGCATAACCGAGTACATAGGAATTCAGATTGAGCAGAATCAGAAAAGGTTACCGAGCAGTTCAGAGCAGAGATTCATCACAAGTGAGGTGATATTTTATCAGGACTTATAGATCTATATCAAACAATTGAGTTTTCAATAAGCAGATAATTACCTATTGCTTTCTGACCATTGTAATAGAGTTTTGGATAAAATCTCTTAGCAGAGTAGACTTAACAGTCTTAAAGTAAATCTCTTAACCAAATGCACACTTCATTAGTGTTGTTAAAATCCTATAACAAGGTAGGTCTAGCTGATCTAACATGTCACTCCTAACAGGGTGAGATCACCAAAAGTGATCAAAACTTGTAGCCCTAACATGCAAACCTTTTCTATCTGTAGTAGTAAATAATTTGTGGGTGTCATCCCCACCATAGTTTTTACCTTCTAACAAGGGTTTCTATGTTACCAAAATACTTGTGTCATGTGATTGTCATATTAATTCCATGTTGTTTACTTCTATAAGAATGATTGATACATGTAGTTAGATTCAAGTTGTTTTGGTCGGTTATTACTGTTTAGAGTTATATATCTAAAAGGTTTACAAGTAAAGTTTTTGAAGGCATTGATTCACCCCTCCCCTCTCAGTACCTATCTCTCCTAATTCCAACAAGGTATACTTACCATAGTCACTACCTAGTTTGACAAGATTACAAAAATTTGCAAAAACTTGAAAATTTTCAACTTTAGAATCCTTGAGATCAAAGAGATTAGACACATGACCGATTTAGTGAAACACAAGAAGATAAAACTTCCAGTTGACCATGTATACAAAGAGAATAGATCTACATAATGTAAGCTCAGAGATCATCAACCCATTATGACCATAATCTAAGAAGATATAAAATGCAAAGAGAAACTTGATAAAGTGACATAAAATGCCAAAACTTTCTATTTGCATCCTGTTTCCAGATAAACCGTGTCTTTGTTATCCTTGAGAGAGAAGACTAATTGACCTATCATGAAATATATTTGTTTGATTCTCACAAGTTTGAGTCATCATCCTTGCATCTTATATCATCCCTTAGGAACATTTATGTCATCCCTTTAGGCAACCTCATTTAGTTCAACCCATCATCCTTGCTTCAAATGCAAAATCCAAGAATCAATCAATCATACCCTCCACTTAGTGTCACATCCTATTGAGTTTATAGATCCTCTATCCTAAATACAAATCATCCCATAGCTCCATCCTTTGGCTAAGCAATATTGTCTATGGTAGCCAATACTTTTCCTTGTGGCCTCATCTTATTAATCCAAAGATTGACTCACATTGACAAGGATATCATCTTCCAAAAATCATAAATCTATCTAAGGTTGACCTTCCCATCCATTAATTGATCCTGCACCAGGAAAGGAAACTCATTTTCATTTGACACCGAGTAATCCTTATATCCTTAGGACATCTGCATCATCCCAATCAAACCTCATCCATACATTCCTTGAGTCATCTAGGTTCATCCTAAGTTTTGCATTACAACTTTCCCTTAGATATCCTAGGGCCATCACTCATCCTAGAATCTTCATTTCATGCCTACTAGGACATGATCAAAGAAGAGAAAGTATATGGATCCTAACCTCATCTCTAGTTCATTCAACCCAAAAAATGATCTTTTAATAATTATATGGTCTCATATGATCTACAATAGAAATCTCAAATCAAGAATGTATGGGCTAACCTAGATGAAAGGCCCACCACAGGCTCTATAGGATCATTTATGAGTCATCTCAGGAATGCACAAATGGTTAGTGCTATCATAGCACAGAATCATATCATCACCTTGGCCAATTATGAGGAGGGTACTCCCATTCCTCTAGGACTTAGGTCCTTTAATCCTACACATCCTATACACATACCCAATAACACATTTAGTGTTGTCACCAAACAATTTGTAGACCCCATCCTTCAAACATCCCAAGTTGCTTCACCCATTCCCCACTTATTGAAGCCAATCTCCAATCTACCCATAGTACATACAATGGCCCAATCCACTCTATTCTCCATCATGGGACCACCACCACCCCCTTGACATCTCAAACTGTCACTCAAGCACAAAACTCCATGTAAGTGTCACCTCCAGCCCCCATATAGGGCTCCTTACAAGAACAAACTCCACCTTATATATATCTCAAATCTCCACTTCAACGCCGCTTTCCCCCCCTACACACTAGGGAGCAACACAAGAACCTCCATCTACTACCCATAAAATATTCACCCAATCTGTCCATTACCCAACCAGCCTTTGCACCAGTTTCTCCCCACCTTTCATCTCCCCTACACAAACCCAACAACTAATTTACACAATAAGGATTCCCCCTACATGACCCCTAAACCAACCACGTCCACCCCCGACATCTCAAACTATCACTCAAGCACAAAAGTCCATGCAAATGCCACCTCCACCCCCCACATAGGGCTCCTTACAAGAACAAACTCCACCTTATATATGTCAAATCTCCACTTCAAAGCCACTTTTCCCCCCTACACACTAGGGAGCAACACAAGAACCTCCATCTATTTCCCATAAAATATTCACCCAATCTGCCCATTACCCGACCAACCTTCACACTAGTTTCTTGCCCACCTTTCATCTCCACTACACAAACCCAACAACTAATTTACACAATAGGGATTCCCCCTCCATGACCCCTAAACCAGCCACACATACCACAAGTCCCCACTACTGCACCCACATTCTGATACATTTCCACATCACCATCTTTTGTAAGGTCAAACTCTTCATGGGGTCTTACTCAAGTACTAATGCACACCTTGGGAATCTAAATGAAATCACATATCTCCAATCCCATTGTACCACAACCAACCGTTCAATTCACAACATAGCCACTCCCACATCCTCATTAAACCACACCCACCCCTGCATTCACCAAGTACCATGTCATGCCATCATCTATCATCCCTCAAATAGTACCACCACCACAACAATAAGGCCCTTCACATTTTTATAAATACCTTGCACCACCGCCAATTGTCACTAATGTCTAGGGATTTCATCCACTCCTTATAAATGCAGGTATGCATCCTATGTACATTGGGAAAGCCCATACAAAACCCTATATCCAAACACATAAAAAATCTACCATATTTTACCAACCCCCTCTGAAGTAAAAATATCTTCCCCCACAATAGCAGTACTCTTCCCTACCACTGCAAAAATAGCCATCGACATAACCCCCACAACAATACACGATGACAGCTCAGCAAAAATACCTTTCCCAACATCCTCTACAAAACCCATTGCAATTTGCATACCTAACTAGGCCACCCCCTTATCGAACTCCACAATATTCCCCTCAAAATCACCCATATTCACCTAGACCATCCAACCCTTTCCAAATCGGAGTACCCACTCTAGCACCTTCCAACCTAGAGTTAGAAGAAATGAAGAATGCTCTTAAGTAGCTCCATGTTGGGACTGAGAGAAAAACCTTTAAGTTTGAAGAGGCTTTTCCTTATCCCTTTGACCAATCTATCATAGCACTTCCCTTCCCTAAACATTTTGAAACTCCCAAGTTTTACAAGTACTGGGGAAAGGGAGATCAAGTCATCCATGTCAAGGAATTATACATGGCTTGTCAAGAGGTTTCCTATAGTGATAATTTTATCATGCACCTCTTTCCCAAGAGCTTAGGGGGAACCTCTCTTGATTGGTTCTACAAGATACCTTAATGACCAGTGTCGAACTTTGTAGAATTATCCAAAAATTTTACCTTATGGATCAGTGTCGACTTTGTAGGATTATCCAAAAAGTTCATAGTACAGTATGTGCATAATATTCATAATAAACTATCTCTCTTGGATCTATGCAACTCAAAACATAAGGGAGGTGAGAGCTTCTAGACAATTATCTACAAAGATGGCAGAACCTCACCACAAGGCTATCCTATCAACCCCCATAGAAGCATCTAACAAAGATATTTATCGACAACTTGCATCCAAATTTATCCCACTATATGCACATGAACTGCATCCAGACCTACCAGGACATCAAGGGAAAATGCATGAACATTGAAAAAGGCCTCTTGGATGACGATACTATCAAGCACTATAAAGAAACCCATCATGATAGGACCAACAATGACCATACCCATTAATGGAACAAAAAAAAGAATGTTGTCACCGATGGAGAAACCGATACCAAGCATGTCTAGTTTGTTGTGGCTGGTCCTAAACCACCCACACCAACATACCAACAACCTATACCCATCTACCAAACAACTAGGATAGCCTATCAACCATCCATACAAAATTTTTAACCCATAGAAAACCAAACTAATTCTATATCAGTCACACTAGGAAAATCCAAGCCGCGCATCCAGAACAATCATAAACACACATTCACCCCTCTCGGTGAACCATTGGATGTAATATTTCATTGAATGGACAATACCAACTTGATTGTATATCCTCAGACCCAACCATTCGATGAGTCAACCCTGAATTCCACACAGTAAAAAGATAATATGTATTGTGACTATCATCATGTCAAGGGACACACTACCGTGAAGTGCATGAAACTCAAGCATTACATCTAGGATCTCATATATAAGAAGGAGACCACCACCGAGGCACCTACCTAGGCCTTTTCCAATGTAAAACTATAGATTTAAAAAAAATGTGTTTCCTCAACACAATTCTAGAAAAACAATAGCTAACGCAAACTCACCAGCCCAAAACCAAGGCAAGGGTAAGAAAGGTGATCACGTTGATGGAAAGGATTACATGACTACCTAAATAAATTATGATATATTTGTTGGATGCATCTCCTAGGTTTGAACCCACAATTAATGTTATCCATGTAAAAGGTGCAGATAGTCAATGTGCGGTCACCACACGTAGGGGTAGGATATTCATTGTCGGTGCTAATACTTCTTCCTCATGTAATGCACAATACAACCTCCTAGAACACCTTGGGAATATGTCCAACCAAATCTCCATCTTGGATCTTCTCTGCACCTCACTCATCCATCAAGAAATCCTCACCAAGGCCCTCCAAGAGGTGCCTATCCCCAGAGACATTAATACCACTCAGTTTGAGAATCATGTGGGACACTTATTTGCATCATTTAAACCCTCTAATATGCCATCCATCAAACTAGACCATAATCTCACACTCTGCATAGTCATCATGATCAATGAATTTGTAGTCAAGAGGGTCATGATAGATAATAGTTTGACCCTCAACCTATTTATAAGTTAAAGTTCATCAAACAAGTGGGGTATACTAAAGTACACATCACATGAGGTCATCACCATCAAAGTATATGACAATCTAGAGCGTACGTCATAAGGTGCCATCTTGTTACCCATCAAACTGAGTCCAAAAATAGAAGAAACTACATGCCATGTTTTTGGTCTGGACCTCCTTACAACATCCTCCTCGATCGCCCTTGGATTCAATTCATGCAGGTCATTCCCTCCATGTTCTATCAATACATTAAATTCCCACACTAAGGCACAAAAATCACCATTCATGCTGATCCAGAACCCTTCGCACACTATTGTACGTTGGAAGCTTCATTCTCCCGCTATACCCATTGTCCTGGAATTGACATTGAAACTTATGTTGCCAGTTCCTCCTAATCCCATTGCGATATAGAAACAATCCTTGCCTCCACCATTTCCACTATCAAGATCAATAATAGAGGTTGTGGTGAGTAAAACTCAACAAATGCCTTTATAGTATGGGACCTACCACTTGATCCACATACTCAAGGACGTCCACTTCACCAAAGCACAACCTAGCAAGAGGAACATAAAAAAGAAAAGAAAATGGGTTCATCCACTTTTCTTCACATGACATTCTAAATAGTCAAGAGATGGAGCACTAAGAACTCTTCAAATAATTTTGTGGATTCATGTGCAACTTAGACTAACACTACATCATCCTGGACAACATATTTCCACCATAATATCAAAATCTTCTTAGTAATTTCAGATATTCCAATGTTTGAAGGTTAAATTAAGATTAAGGCCCTAAAGTATGGGTGAGTGGTCATGCTTTTCCTTTTCTTATATAGGGACCATCTCTAATGTGATGACCATCTTTAACATCTAACAACATTAGATACTAAAATATTCTAAAAGAATAAAACTTACTATAATATTGACATGCACACTCATTCATAATTCCTAGAAGAATATTAAGATAAGAGAATAAACAATGTATAAAGAATTTCCCTATCATCAACTTGATTAAGAACTTCCAAATGATAAATTAAACTTTGACAATTCAAAATTAAACTTGCAAAGGAATGGATGGAGGGCCACAAAAAAAAGTAAATATCTGTGCATATTTATAATTGAGAGGTGGGTAATATTGTTGTTTCTTTTTTTTCAAATAAATTCATTTTTTTTAAAGAAAAAAGAGAAAAACAAAGCCATCAAAATATCTTTCATGTTGTTTCATCCACTATATTCAAGTTTATTCGATTGTATGAACAACAACAAATAAGATAATTTAAAAAAACAAAGTAGAAAAAATATAGAGTTTTAAAAAACAAAGTAGAAAAAAATAGAATTTTAAAAAATCAAAGTAGAATAAAATAAAAAATTTAAATTAAGAAAAAATAGAGAATTAAAAAAAAACAAAGTAGAAAAAACATGGAATTTTAAAAAATTAAATAGAAATAAAACATAAAATTAAAAAAAAAACAAAGTTAAAAAATAGAGAATTAAAAAAGGAAGAAGTTGAAAAAAGCATAGCCGTTACCTAGCAGCATTCAAATTAAGACTTTAAATTTAATTCCTCCGCCTCATATTCACATCTTTCTATTTTGAAATGGCTTTCTGGTCTGAGTCTATTCTTTAGATGGTGATTTAATCTTAAGTCAGGAGAGTTTACGGGAAGAGGCCTTCCACGCATAACCCACAACTTCTATGCAAACTGTTTCTCTCTTCTTTCACAGCGATTCCTTTCATTGCTTGGGGGTTTGTAATCTTTTCCAAGATCGTGTGGGTAATTTTTTCCAGTGTGGTAATCTCAGTTGATGGAAAATATAAATATAAAGTTGAGCTGCAAATCTTTCAAGTTGGAGTCCCTTGGGTGGGCAGAAACACCAGTTGGAGTGCCTTGGGTGGGCAGAAACACCAGGAGTGCCATACAAATTTGTAAAATGTGTCGTTGAAATGAAGTGCAGAGTTTCAGCTAGTGATGATCAGTACACCAATTTGAAAATGACTGAAGTTAGCAGGTCCATCAGATTTTGAGAACAGGGCAACAAAAGCAGCATTGAGAGGAGAGGCTTTGTCAAACAAGAAAGGTGGATTTCGTCTCTTATTCATGTTTTTCTTTTGCATTTATCTCTTTTGATTTTGATTTTGATACTGCATATACACCATTATTTTAATTATGGGTGTCAATCTGGTAAGCTCGACTCTCTGTACATATAGTTGTACTTGTTAGGTTCCTCTATTTTTCTTTTGGCATTCTTGCATGATGCCATGATGTGGGTAGAGTAGTATATTTTTTCTTTTATCATAAAAGATTTCAAATCTGAATATAGAAATAGATTTTAATTCATTCACACTAAACCAAGATGTCTTGTAATTAAACTGAATTGAAAATAATGCTCTAAGTGTTGGCCAACATGACTATAAAATGGAAAGCCAAATAATTTTTGCTTTGATATGCCTGCTTCCTATTTTTATTTGCACTGCACAACAGTCTAATTTTAAAAGCTGGTGTTGGTTTTCAGGAAGACCATTTTAGTGCCTATTAAGTTGAATAGCCATTTTCAAGAGAGATACAAGGTTTCAATGAGTGTATAAAAAGTGGTGGTTCTTTGTGAATAGCAGAGATTGCTGAATATTAGATTATTGTTTGTTTTTTCTTCATCTCCATAACTATTTGGCAGCTGTGTTTTGTAAAAGTGACTAGTTTTCAATCTTTGTGAATAGCTGTCATTTGATGCCAAGGCAAAAAATGAATCTATTGTCATTTGTCATTTCTTGACTCTATTGTCATTTGTTGCCTTGGCATCTTGAGAAACAAGTATTAGAAACTGTTAGGCTTTGAAAATTTAGATTAGAAATACAACTGATTGCACGGAATTTTCTATGGGTGGAAATAATGAAATTGAAAAATTATCAATAGTTATGAATTCATAACTATCAATAGTTATGAAATTGAAAAATTATCAATAGTTATGAATTCATAATGTCTTATCATTGAAGATGAATGATCACATATTTATCATGTGTTTTATATGTTAAAATTAGTTGTCTTATATTATCACAGCCATCAAAAATTTGCTGATGCTATAACAAGGAAACTTCATTGATATGATAATCCAATTAGGGAATTAGGATAAAATATAGAATAAAATAAGAGACTCTCCCCAAATTAGTAACTAAAATTGCAGACAATCAAAATTCTATTTTGTAATTCAAATTTTACAGAGTAGTTTAAAGAGAAACTACAATTTCCTATCTTGAATTGTTTTAGTGAAAATGGAATTGAATTTTCAGGTTGTATCCATACACCAAGCCTATCCATGTATTAGGTTGAAAAAATATGGCCTTTTAGGTTTAGAGGGGAGAAATTTGGAGAAGTCTTTGAAGCGCACCCTGTTACCTATATCTCTACCCTATTATAAAATAGATTTCTTCACTCATTTTTTTACTTTTCAAAATTAATTTGTTTGTAGCCTGTATACTTCAAATTCCTGGATCTGTAATGGTGCTCCACAAAATCCTAATTTTCTAAGCCTTCTTACTTATGAAATGAATCTAATCCAATTGTTCTTAAGATAATATGATTTAAACAAATATGTGTTTTGATTGGTAGTTTCAAATGAAAAGGAATTTGTGAGTTTTATGTATTGTTGGAAAGATTCGACAGTTCAGAAGCACAAATTTCAAAAGAAGTAAAGTGGGATGAGAAATATCTTGGATTTACACTTCTATTATGTTCTAGTTGTGCACTATTGTGACAAATTTCATATATTTCTGGTGTTTAATGTTTGTAGTGCAATGACTATTAGCCGTGGTCATTCTTAAAAGCTTTTGTCTTTTGCAATGTGTGTGTCTTAACATTGAACATGTTATTAGAATCACAATATTCACTACATATAATTCACATTCTAATATGAATAATAATATATAATATTAAAAAATCACAAGACAATCGACTAACACTCTTATCTTAAGAAAAATCTTGAACTATTTTTATATGGATTATTTTTTAAAATTATATGCATCTCAAAATTTCCATTACATGTGTATTTGAACTTTTGCATACTTATACTTTGAATTTACATTAAAATGTTAAATTATTTTGATGTTAGTGTACTTCAAATTTGGTATGTCTAAATATTATAAATATGTCAATTTGTGCTTCATATTTAGCCTTTGTTACTTCAGAATTAAATTTTACTTTAGAAAAAGGTATTCACTTTTTGTTTTCATAATGTATGTATTTTAACTAACATTTAGATCATGTGGGAGAGAGGGAGAGGGAGAGGGAGGTTGGGGGGGAGGGGGGAGAGGAAGGGAGGGTGGGGGAGGGAGACGAGAGAGGGGGAGAAAGGAAGGGAGGGGGAGCGGGAGCAGTAGGGAGGGAGAAGGAGATGGAGAAGGAGGGAGAGAGGGGAAGAGAGGGAGTAAGAGGGAGAGGAGAGAGAGAGGGAGAGAGAGGGAGGGAGGGAGGGAGGGAGGGGGGAGAGGCAAGAGGGAGGGGGGAGTGGAGGAAGGGAGGGAGAGGAAGGGAGAGAGGGAGGGAGAGAGGGAGGGAGAGGGAGAGGGAGAGGGAGGAGGAGAGAGGGAGGGAGAGGGAGAGGGAGAGGGAGAGGGAGAGGGAGAGGAGGGGAGGGAGGAAGGGAGAGGGAAAGG
>BSBK01010234.1:2500-107500 GCA_027943335.1 Chamaecyparis obtusa | reverse complement strand
TGGTTACAACAATTGTTTGGAGAGTTGGGATTTAAATAATCCACATTTACTCTATTCTCTAATAGCAACATCGCCATTCATTTGGCCAAAAATTCAGCTTTCCACAGTTACACAAAGAATATTGAAACCAGATTTCATTTCATCCGTCATGCTCTTGAAGAGGGAATATTACAATTAGAGAAGATTGATACAAAGGTCATTCCAGCTGATGCTTTCACCAAGGTTGTACCATGAGAGAAGTTCAAATTCTGTAGAACTTCTCTCGACATTATGATGACATAGCCATAAGCACCAAGTGGGGGATATCTTTGAGCAACTTGCCTTGTAGCATTGTTTGGACTTCAAGTGGGAGATTGTAACACCTCTGCCTTGTAACAGCTATGGCAGTCTGTGAAGCACAAATATTCACCTGCTTTTGTAACCGTTAAACTCTCTGACTTCTGCATGATGCTACGAAAATGCTTGCCAATGCAATGTAAAAAGATATTAGCTCAGAGCTTCTGTATTGTAGTAACAAACTTATTTTCAATAAGAGATATTGGCCCTGCTTCCAAAGTGGATGTAATCCAAAATAGCTAGATGAACCACTATTAAATCTGTGTCTTTGTGTCTGTGCATTTTTTAATCTTTTATCTTCTATTTTGTTTTAATTAGTTTAGTCTGCAATTTTAATTTCAACACCTTCTTCCTAAAGATCTTCTTGGAAGAGCTTCAGCCTCTATTCTACCTCTTCCAATTCAACAAAGGCCCATATTTTATCTCATCTCCTGCAGCTTTTAGTATAACCATTATATCACTCAATCTAGTCTTGCCATATAATTGTAGATGGTGAACACATTATGGAAAAAGAGGGAAAAATACTTTGATCTCTGAGAGTGGCATGTACTGTGTAACCACTTTGAAGGAGATTCTTCACCAACCATGATCCAATATATCCCCCTGCTCCAGTCACACACACAACCCTAATGCCATTATTACCATCACTCGCCATGGTGAGAACAGTCATGCTTGAAATTGAAGAGATTTGTCCATACCTAATTATTGAGTTTTTTTAGGTTTATTATTTGCTAGCAGTCAACGTTGTTCAGGTTAAAAAAGGGTCCCATTTTAATTTGTTGTTTTGGGAAGACATGTAGTTGATATAAACATATTGTGTTATCTACTGGATGTTTTTATCTATTGGAAGTGACATAATTTTATATCTCACAAGATTCATTTGACCATGTTTATGGAAAAACAATTTCTTATTATTAATTTATCTATATTTTGCTGGAGAATCTTTTTCATTTCAACAAGACAAATATGCCCTTCTAATAGGAGTAATTTCATTGAATTTCTTGCATTTTCTCGATAATTATTATTGTATTTTGATATTTTTAAATTGGTTATTATTAAATGTATTTGTTAAAAAATTATATATTTAACTTTTTCACTTAAAATAAATATTTATTTTTTACAAAAATTAATTAAGAATTGAATTATTTCAATAATGTGATTGATTAAAGATAGAACACTTTTTATAACATATTTGAAAAATTAAAATAATTATCTAATATGAAATAAAAGTAAAATAAAAATATTATTATTAATTTATATTAATAGTTAAAATGACATCTCAAATGACAACTCAGTGAATTTTATTTTTTATAAGCATAGTATAACCATATACAATTGGGGACTCATTCAAATCATCAAGTCTATTAATTTGAATAGTTTATTGTTTGTCTACAAGAATCAAGAAAGAGAATCAACATTCTATTATAGTAGTCATTAAGCTAAGCTCGAAGTTGGAAACTTGCAATAAAAAAATTAAGACAAACCTAATTAGCTTTTCCAAAAACTAAAGTTTGGATCAACAAGATGAAACTCTTGACATATTTGGTACTACCTAATAGGATAACAAAAGGAACATAATCAAGGAGTAGCAAGATAAATAAAATATTATTATAAATAGATAGCAAAATAAAGAAATGTTATTTTTGAAGTAGGCTTATTGATCAAATAGGGGTATGAAATATCTAAGGAGAGAAGATGAACCAACTGGTTGAGAGTTGCTAGAGAGATGATGAGTTCTTTCTGATGAAAACATTAAAAGATAATATTTTTATTTTTAAATTAAGTAAGTCAAATATGTTTTGTTCAAAATGTTTAATCAAATCTAAAATCAAATACATTTTTATCAAGCTTGCTCCCTCCCTTCTACAATATCTCAAGGTTGTATTTACAAGACTTGATTCTTGGTGGGCTCGTTTAGAACTATTCAATTTTATTAATAATCCAAGAGCCCACTAAAATACAAATCTTTCTTAACGGTAACATCAATCTATGTTTCTCAGGGCAAGAGATGCAGGGCTGATCCCAAGAGCGGTGCTACCACCAATTCTAGGTAGAAATGTGAGCAAGGTGCACACAGTAGGTGGAGTGATGGTCAATGAATCCAGGGAGGAGATGATGAGTCATTGGGGTCACCGTGTGTGAATTCTTTGATTCATTAAAGATAGAATAATTTTTATAATATATTTAAAAACTCAAAATAATTATATTAATAGTCAAAATGACATATCAAATGAAAACTAAGTCAAAAAAAAGTTGTTTTTATAAGGATAGTATAATCATATTCAACTGGGGACTCATTTGAATCGTCAAGGCTTTTAATTTAAATAGTTTAATGTATGTCTACAAGAATCAAGCAAGAGAATCGACACTCTATTTTAGGAGTCATTAAGCTAAGATTGAAGTTGGAAACTGTCAATAGAAAAACAAGACAAACGTAATTAGATTTTCCAAGTTGGAAAATTTCAATAGAAAAATAAGACAAACATAATTAGCTTTCCAAAAACTGAATTTTTGATCAACATGAGGAAACTCTTGACATATTTGGCACTAGCTAATAGGATAAAAGAAAAGGATTAAGAGATGATGAGTTATTTATGATGAAATGATTAAGATAATATTTTTATTTTAAAATAAAAAATGCCAAATATTTTTTGTTTGAAAAGTTTTATATCAAATCTAAAACCAAATATATTTTATCAAGCTTTCTCCCTCCCTCCTACAATATCTCAAAGTTGTATTTACAAGACTTGATTCTTGGTGGACTCGTTTAGAACTATTGAATTTTATTAATAAGGGCTAACTAAAATATAAATCTTTATTTACACTAACACCAATCTATATTGAACACCAGTCATAACTCTACACAATGTGATGAGGCCACATAATCAACTCATCTCATCTCATCCTATTTCATAGATGGACTTATTAAAAATTATACTAATTTATAGTGTACCAAAATAATATTATGGAAAACATATGTTCTCAATTTTATATTATTCTTAATTAAAATATGTTCTCAACAAATCAGAATTACTTTAAACATGATCTAAAGTTTCTCTTTACATTAAATTTTTTACAACAAAACAAAGTTAAAAAATGACACAAAATTTTCATAGAATAATTGAATTAGAGGTGAATTAATGTATATGTCTTATTATATAAACATAGTATAAACATGCTGTTAATGTGCCTCTAGTCTCTGTTATGGGCCAACACCCTCTTGCTGCTTTTATCTATCAAAAACATAGTATAAACATATTCAATTGGAGACTCATTTGGATCATCATTTCTTTTAATTTAAATAGTTTAATGTTTGTCTACAAGAATCAAGCAACATAATCAACACTCTATTTTAGTGGTCATTGAGCTAAGATAGAGTTTGGAAACTTGCAATATAAAAATAAGACAAATCTAATTAGTTTTTCCAAAAAGTGAAGTTTGGATAACATGAGGAAACTCTTGACGTATTTGGCACTAGCTAATAGGATAAAAGAAAATGAATATCATTAAGAAATAAAAAAATAAAAAAAATATTATAAGAAATGGATTGTGAACCAAGAAATATTATTTTTGCAGTAGGCTAATTGATCAAATAGGATCATGGATTATCTAAGGAGTGAGGATGAACCAACTGGTAGAGAGTTGCTAGAGAGATCATGTCTTTTTATGATGAAAGGATAAAGGTAATATTTCTATTTTTAAATTAAGTATGCCAAGTATTTTTTGTTCAAAAAGTTTTCTATCAAATCTAAAATCAAATATATTTTATCAAACTTGCTCCTTCCCACCTACAATATCTCAAGGTTGTATTTACAAGACTTGATTCTTGGTGTGCTCATTTAGAACTATTCAATTTTATTAATAGTCCAAGGGCCTACTAAAACACATATATTCCTCAACAATGACATCAATCTATGTTTAACACCCATCAAAGATATACACAATATGATTAGGTGATTAGATCAACTCACCCCATCCCATTTCATAGATGCTCATATGAAAAACTATACTAACATAATATACCGAAACAATATTATAAAAAAGATAAACCTATTGCAATTTTGTATTATTCTTAATTAAAATATGTTCTCAACAAATTAGAGTTATTTTAAACATGATCTAAAGTTTGTCTTTACAATTAAAAAATATTACAACAAAATAAAGTTAAAAAATAGCTCAATATTTTCTTAGAATCATTGAATTGCATGTGCCTTATTATGTAATCACACAATACATAAATCACAAAGAAATTCTTATTATTTAAAAATTATTTTAAAATAAAAATACTTCTAAAATATATATATTCTCATTTTGAATTCATATTTGATGAAAAGTATCACGACTCCATAGAATTCACTTTTGTAAGCTCAAGAAGTTTTAATATCTTTAATAGTAATGATTTCAATGTCTATAATAGAGAGGAGATTAATCAATCATTATGGTTCATTCTTTTTACAATTAGAAACTTTAAACTAGTTCATATAATTGTATTATTAATAAAAATACTTGTTTTAACTGCAATTTTTATTCTTTTTAATTATTTAAGATAAGATTATTTCTAGATTTAATTAATTTCTACTAGTTAGATTAAAAAAATTTAAAAGGTGTCTTGAAATAAATAATTTGTAAAAAAAAAAAAATCTTCATAATAAGAAATACAAAAACATAAAAAAGTAACCAACTATTTACATAAAATAAAGCATAAGCTCTCACTTTACAATTCACATGTATATCCATAAACACATCTAATGCCTCTTGTGAAAGAGAATTTTCTTATACATATTTTTGGATTTTGGGAGCTGAAATTGACGAATATAGTCATAAAATATAATTTATCCCAATCGACTAAAATGGAAATGACATATTATTATGAAAAATTTAGAGCTAAAATTGTCAAATCTTGAGCTCAGTAGCTCAATATACATGATTTCTAAAGCTGACTTTAAGAGCTCAAAGAATGCTAATAGTATATCGATCCTAAGATTATACTCTATCATGACACTACTCACTTACAGGAAAAGGATAAAAAAGGTTTCCCACTATTAGTGTCTACGTTCTTTTTGACCATGCCAACGATGAAATCCTTCTTTTAAAAATCCTTAAAAAAATCTTTTTTGAAAATAAAACTACTATCCAACATTATATTCATGATGTTGAAATCATGGATTATAGTATGTGTTAAACAAATCTCTTCACTTATCTCTCTACAAAATGTTTTGTCAGCACTACCCTCTGCCTACTTTTGAGGAAGCCATGTGTTTCATTTTCTCCTTACATCAATTTTGACAGGTCAAGGAGTGGCTGCTCAACACCCCACAAGTCCTCCTCATCCTGATCTGTATATAGGGATCATATCGGAGTTACTATTTCACCCCATCCTTCAATGCCTTCAATGAGACTTACGCCTTGCAATTCACATGTCCAGTATAACTGGCAGATCTGACAACAAATGAAGGAGAAGACTGTTGACTGTTTATTAAATGAGAAAGACACTCATTTATACGAGGGAAAGAAAGGCGAAGATGCAAGAAGCCACAATTGTAGTAACTGCAATTTAACTGCTAACCACCTAGACAATGTAATATCTAACTTCTCTCTTAACATTTGCTAACAAAATATGTTAAATAATCAATAAATTAAACTGGGCATTTGCAAGGGTTGAGACATCTAGATTCCCATCAAGAACATGATGCAAAGATATTGTACAGTTTACTTTAAACGTCCCATCTTACGAAACAAATGAATACTTTATCAAAGCTTCCTGAAGCATTTTGCAGGTGAGTGTGCATATTACGAAACTGTGACATATTGCTTAACTGAATCTTCCTCATTCAACCTGCAAGACAGACCAAAAAATCCATAAAAATAAAAATAAAGAAATTTCACAGATAAAGCTCTGCCCTAGAGCAAGAGAACATTCAAGAATGGATTTAAAATTATCTACTTAAGTGAAAGGTTTAATTGTTTAGCGACAATATCTTTGAGATACTTAATACTGGTAGAATCAGTGCAGCAAATATGACGACCTTGTGCAGTAGGATGCTCCATCAAAAATATGTGAGCATTACATATGTCATCAAAATGAACTACTCCAATGTTGCCCATTGTCAATTGAGCTAACTTCAAGGATTCATAGTACACATCGTTCTCTGCCAAACCATACCACAAGAACTCAAAGTGACAAACTTATTGTATAAATAAATATGCAGACATTTTATGTGTACAAGTAGGCTAATAATTTTTGGAACAATATATCAATTCACATATAGAAATTTAATACCTCCAATTATTTCTCTATGCCTCTTAATATTATAATAGTATTGGTCAGAGAAGTATATGAATTTGAAGATTAATAAATTAGCATATACACATTTCATACCTCCAATCAGGCATAGTATTGTTTGGGCAGACGTATAAGAAGGTGTCTTTGTAAGCCAAGGCCCAGCCACAGTAGGTGGCAGGACAGTGATCACCTCAAGGTTGTTATGAGCACCATATTTAAGGGCCTCTTGTTCTGCTAATGTCTTGAAAACTATACACCAGGCCAGTCTATTAGTTTGAGGTTTGAGGAAATTCAGAGGGCTCCAACATGGTTCATCAACGCATGAAGTGAATATTTCGCCCTTCTCATCAAGTGGACAAGCTGCCGCAAGGGAAGAGGTGAAAACGACTCGCGTAACAGATTTGGCTTGGGTGCAGGCTTTCATAACATTCAGTACACCATTTACAGCGGTCCCAACAAAGTCTTCCTATAGCCCACCAGTTTATATCTAAATCAAATAAAGGCCATTCAAAAAAATACGTTTTGGAACTAATCAATCAGTAATTACCAGCGAGTTTTCTTTAGCGCCCATGGGTCCGGCCACATGGAAAACTCCTTGACAGCCCTGCACTGCAGAATCGAAGCTTCCCTCTTCCAAGAGATCTGCTTGGAAAAGCTTTAACCTCTCTTGTGCCCCTGCCAGAGCCAACAAAGGCCCACATTTTGTTTGGTCTCCTGTAAGACGTTGAACTAAGTCATGCCATACTTTATAATTGCAGATGGTAGATATACACATGCTAAGAATAAAATAAAATCACCTGGATCTCTGAGAGTGGCATTTACTATGTAACCATTTTCAAGGAAATTCTTCACTAGCCATGATCCGATGTATCCTCCTGCTCCAGTCACACACACAACCCTTACACCATTTTTACACTGATCACTCGCCATTGTAAAGTGGTCATTCTTGGCGATTTAGGAAAGATCTGTATAACTCTATATTGAATGTTTAAAGATGAATAATTTGCCGCCAGAATATGCCGTTAGTGAGAGGACCCATTTTTTTCATTTGTATTTTTCTGGAAGACACGAAGCCGATGTAAACATAATGTCTTGTCTACACGAAGCCGAAGTAAACATAATGTCTTGTCTAAGCATTTTTTCATTGTTCCAGGCGAACCGATCGAGTTTGGAAAGGCCAAAAAAATATTATTATAATTAATTATAATTTTAGTTTTTGTTTCGATGATCTTCTGCCCTCTCGATAGGACAAATATGCTCTTCTAACAAGAACGAGTTTTTTAAGGTTTCCTTTTTTTTAAAAAATATTATCGTGTTTAAAATATTTTTATTGTTTGATTGCTTGTTTTTTATTAAAGAAAGCAGTAAGAGGGTGCTGGCCCGTGGTACATCAAAGCAGTATCACAATGAACATGTTAACCAAAACATTAACAGGGGTAGAGGAAACTGCAGCAACAACAACAACCAAAGAGCAGTTAAGGAGGAAAGTCAAGGAACCAATAGAAAGCTATAGTCAGCACACAATCAGCCAAAAGCTGAGTAGAGAAAGAGATACTCAAGGCCAGAAGTAGCCAAGTAAAAAACACAGTGTACATAGACAACAACTTAGGCTGAACATTGACAGCACCTTGAGCCCCACCATAGCCCTGATAGTCGAGCACAACACCAGCAGTAGTCTCCCAATGCACCTCTAAAGAAAAGTGTTCCACCTCAATAGGAACAAAGCAAAAAGCCCCAATGCTCTCCACCTCCATAGGAGAATCAATCGCCTTCAGAATCTCGCACAAACACTCCACCTTAATAGGAAGTTGATCCACTCCATAGGAACCGTGAAGAAGGAAGATGACTGGGTGTACGAAGCCCAAAGCCCAGAGAAGGAAACAAGATGCTCAATGACAGGGTAGAGCCCAGCCTCCCAGCAAGTAGCCTGCTTTAACCAAAAACATAAAACCAGAGGGAGCCCTTTAAAACTATCAGCCGTCCCCTAGCCACCAGAAAAGAGTAAAACCCTACCTCTTCCACCCCAAGGGGGAAGATCCACAACAAATTGAAAACAGTAGACTAACAACACACCCATTAAAAGCAAAGGGGCAGATTAGGCAAGCAAAAGCCTGTGCAAACAACAATCTTCTGAAACCGGCCCAAAAGAGGTCTGAGAGTAAATCCAAGGATCATCCTTCCACTGTCAAAAGCCACAAGTGAGGAACCCCACCTCAATAGGGATCCCAAACTAGACCGAAATGAAAAACCCACCACCACACTCCCATAGAAGATGAGAGAGTCGAAATCAAAGCCCTCAACCTCCACAAGAAAGCTACAGGCACCATGAAAAAGACTGAGGCTAAAAGAATAGCCCCTCTCCGAATGCAGAAACAAAACCCCAAAAGGATCGCCACCAAAAACAAGCATCTGCATGCCTAGCGAAAGACGTTTGCAAGAAATGCAAACCACAAAATCTCCAAAGAAGCCATCAAAGATCACAACCTCCGCAAAAAAGTGGCAAACGAAAGGAGAAAGGTGAGTGCGCCAAAGGCAAAAACTGCATCCCCCCACCCGATGCATATTCAAAACCCCAGAAGGGTTAACAACAACAACAACAGAGGAGCCCAACCCCACAATGAAACTAGTGGGGATCCCCAAGTTGCTCCTACAATTCACAGAACAGCCGCCCGTGCACTCCATTTTTCCTTTCAAAGGCTCCGACCAAACCCCAAGAGGGTCGCTGCCAACGTCATTTGAGAGTCTCGCAACCATCTCAAGGGTAACATCACCAGAGGAGCCCACCCCCACATCAACACCAGATGGGACCCCCACGCTAGGCACAGATCTCCCACCTGCGCTCACTAGTTCACCCTCAAGCAGCTCCAACCAAACCCTATAGGGCTCACCACCAAAAACTTCAGAGAAGCCCATAACCATATTAAGGCACAAGGAGGCCCTAGTTCTGCAGATGAGATCCACGGAGGCCCCTGTTCTGCAAACGAACCCAGCTCCGCTCCCCAACACCACACACCCACCAACGGGAACATCAGGAGGATCCCCGTCCACTTCTGGCCACTACAGACCATCAAGAGGGTCCTCATCTTCTTCGTCACAGGCGACCAGGGCAGCCGAACACCCCGAAACCCTACCGCTCTTCCCGCTCTTCCGCATTGTTGGATTTCATTGTTTGATTGCTTGTTGACTAATTAAATGTTCAATTTTTTATTATATAAATAATTTTTTTAAAATCAATAAAAGTTTAAAAATTAATTATCAACAATTAAAAAGGTAGAAAATGGAACTCTTAGTATGTTTTTAAAATTTTATAATAATTAATTCGATATCTGATATAACATAAAATTAAAACAAATTCTAGTAATATTATTACTTTATAGTAATAATATAATCACCTCATGAAAATTTAGTCAATAAAAAATTTATAAGCATAGCACAATCAATTTTTAGTTGTTTGATCTGCAATGTCTATGAGGCTAAAACAAAAGGACCAAAACTCAATCTTAGGAGTACATTGTGCCAATGCCAATTGGAAATTAATAATAGAAAACAAAGAAGACAAAAGACAAAACTCATGATCTATTGTAAGAAGTCAAGTCTCGATCAATATGAGTAGCCTCCCCAAGTATTCACCATTGGTCACAATAAAAAAAAGAAGTATCACTAAGGATAGAGGATAAGTAAAATATTATGCAAACGACCTATTAAGGAAAGGAAAGTTATTTTAGAAGCAAGGGTATTGACAAAATAGGAGAACAAAATGCATGGAGAGAGAGGATATACCATTGATGGAGAGTCACTATGAAGTTGATGAATTTTTAGTGTGGAAGTATGAGATTTGTTAAATAAATAAATAAATAATCATTCTCAATATTCATGATTTGTGTTGTTGTTTAATAACACCAATTTGTGTTTATTAAACCCTTTTTTCATGAATCCACACAACTTAATGAAGTGTTGTTTATATCAAAGTGAAATAGTAGTCAAGTAAGGTTTGCATATTTGAGTTGAGCATCTAAAAATTAGTTGTTATGGCCAAAGGAAGCCATTGTCCCAATATATATTATTAGGAAATAGTTGAAGAGTAAATAAAAAAGAGAAGTTTTAATGAGAAGAAAGAAAGGTGTCAAGTTATTTGGAATAGAAGAAATCAATCATTATTTTTTAGAGAAAAGACATGGAACTATTGTGATACCTCAAGGACTGAAATGGAAATCTTACTTTCACATAAAATAATAAATTGGTACTGATTGGGTCAGTAAGATTAGTTGCAACAATGATGGTAATATTACAAGAACCTCATACAAAGGAATTATGATTGAAACAGGGTTGAATTGAATAATGCATGGCATGTTACAAAAGGTTTTAGCTTTTGTAGCTTCAAGGTAATTTTGTGAATCTAGTCAACATCAATGGGGTTATGTTGATAAGTGACGGTAGAAATTATTGACATAAAAATTATTGTTCACTAAAATTCAATAGTTTGCATATATATTATTTTTGGATGCATGTGTTTATTTTGTGTTATAAATAGACTAATCCTAGATATTTTTGATTAAGTAAAATAGGTTTTACAGGGTTCCTGAAACCCACAACAGAGTGCTTAAAGAGTTTAACGAGATCAGAACAAAGTATAAGTTTTTGCTAACCAAAGGACAGGCCATTGAAAGGCCAGAAATAAAACAATCACAAAAAAAGAAAGACAAAATATAGTAAAAAGACAAGGACCAGAAAAATGAGTTAGACCAGGATCCTGAGCATGACAATAGCATTGCATTCGAGGGCCTCCATCATTTATGTTGCCTCTTTAACATTTTGGATGTCTTGGGAGCCGTTGGAGCCTTCCCTCTCCTTGTTTTACTTTGTTCTAGCTCTGGTTCTTTTACCTGGGCCCTCGCTTGGCTTCTTCTTCTTCTCTTCCTCCGTTATCCTCTTCTCAATGTTGATGTCCATTTTTTCTTCCATTTTGTTGATAAATTAATGATGTTGAATAATCTTCGATGTTGAATACATGAAAAGAAGATAAATTTATTACTATCATCATAATTAATATTTTTGAGTGGGAGAACTATTTAGTTAGATATTGTGAATTTAAAAAAAAACACACACATTGTTTCAAATATAATCCATAATGAATATTTCTATGTGCTAGACAACAACACAAATAAATAGAAGGCCCTAGTTGGTCCACAAGGGAAAAATCAATAGGTGACACAATCATCCAATCCATCCGATTTCATGAAGAGATAAATGGCTAAAATATGGTAACACATACACAAAACTACTATCATAAAAATCACCCCCACTAGAGAGGCAGAGCACCTAATTGAAATGATACCTTGACAAACGAGAGTTACTTTAAGAAATAAATCTATATGTAAGAAGGAAAATTGCTAAAAAAAATAGGTAAAAAGATTAGTTTGAAATTTGTGTAGAATCATTGGCCATGTTTACTATTCAGTTATAATATTACTAGTGAATTGGCAGGTGCACTATCAAGCATGTTTGGTTCATACCACAAAACATACAATTACATATAAATTACTATTATATATAAATTAATAATTTCTATTATATATAAAATTTAAATAGTAAATAAAAGATTCCACCTTTTTAATCATATCAATTTTTATACATTTAAATATATATTGAAGGGCCTCATCCAATTAATGGGAAAAATACTTGATCTAATAGTCTATACAAACTGTCTTCAATATTCTCAATGTAGAAACCTAAGGTTAAATAGCTATATTAAAATTTATATTTACAAAAACTATATATTTTGCATTACCTTGATGTTAGATAACGGGGTTGCATAAAATTCTAATTCTTCCCTCCTGCTACACTAGTGCTAGCTCCTTCTTGGAACTTCCTTGTGCATACCAGTCCATAACAGTTGTGATCTTCCTTCTCTACATTCTCTACGTCTGCACCCACATCTTATTTTGTGCTCTTACCACCTATGAAATGTATCATACTCACCTTAGTATACTCGTCAACATTATGATCCAATCTCTTTTCAGTAATTAATTTTACAAGCATGTGAGGCCCTCTGAAAGAACCAATTCAACACTCTGTATAAAAAGAGCATAGTTTTTCACATACCTATCCTATTCTTGAAGATAAGGGTGATATTAGAGGAAAAATAAATGGTTATTCATCCTCTTCACATTCCCTTACCCATTAAATTTTGGTCGTAGAGGAACTCCTCTACCAAATACATTACAAGATATCATCCAATTATCCCAAGAATTTACTTTGAAAAATCTTTCATCAATTTTTTTTTGCTATTTCTTTGCTAACCCAAGCATTGGTGTAATTAATTATTTACCTAATTACACTTTACTTAAGATTTCTTAACATAATGTACAAGATAGTAGCTTGTATTTGAGACACTTATGAGTTTGCACATTTAGTTGCACATGTTGTACAATAAATTAAATGTTAGGTAGTGATAGTAGTCATCACATTAAACTTTATGTGTTGTCTCCACCTTTAGTGAACTTATCACTTTATCATTCTCCACATTTTTGCACATGTATGCATATGCTTCATTGCACAATGAAGGATGATCCACCTTTGGTGGACATGCGATTCGAACTTGTGTAGGTAATAAGTCATATCCTAGTTATCATGTTCTCCTATCTCCTTGCCTATATAAATACACATGTGTACATTATAATCTCAATTCGTTCTATTTTTTGAATGCATTCCAATTGAATCTATCACTTATGGTAATGAGATAGATATGATTCTCTCTTTTCTTTGTACTATTCATTGACGTCTAGATCTTGGTTTGTTGAAAGAAAATTATTGTCGTGCATCCAAAAGTTCAATAATAAAATATAAAGAACACGTATGAATTCACACACTGTCTATGATTAGTCCTCAAAATTTCCTTCAATGAGAACATTCACTGTTCATTTTAAATTCACATTTTAATTTCTTCTCAATCAGTTGTCCCAAAAAATTTATTTGTCGATGTTGACAAATTGGCATCATAGGGGATTCGATTACTATTGCAATATCATTGGCATAATAATAACAAAATACCATCTATACTAGAAATAGACTTCCTTATTGTTCCATTAATTACCTTACGCCTTTCTCTCCAAAAAAGTATTGATAAAAGATATTTGATGAAATATTGGCTTTCTGTAATGAACTATTCTTCAAAATCAATGATCCATGCTCCCTCATGTCCTATCATCATCATCCCTTCTATTCACCTCACTTACTGGAAATAATTTCAACACATCCACCAAATTATTTACTCATGGTATCTACGTGATAAATTTTAAATTTTTGACACTTGTAATCATATTCTATATTTGGAAAAACAATTTTTTTAATTTATAGTTTGTTGTATAGTTTTTCCTAACGTAATTAGTTATGATTAAAAAATACTCTTCATGTTGTACACAACTAAATTTCAATTCCATACCACATATCAGTCCTAGGTGGGTAGATTAGAATTATTCCTCATTATTATTTCTCAAACCTAAGCTCTTACATTTAATTTTGATCTCTCTGCCTTCATGGTCTCTAATGACTGCTTGATGGGCTCTCAGGCCGTTAGGAGTCGATTGGGGATGTAAGGACCCACTTAAATAAAAGAAGAGATTACTTGTTTAAGACGTTGTACTAATTCATGTCATACTTTATAATTGCAGATTGTAGATATACACATGCTAAGAAAAAAATAAAATCGCCTGGATCTCTGAGAGTGGCATTTACTGTGTAAACATTTTCAAGGAGATTCTTCACTAGCCATGATCCGATGTATCCTCCTTCTCCAGTCACACACACAACCCTTACACCATTCTTACACTCACTCACCATTGTAAAGTGGTCCTTCTTGGCGATTTAGGAAAGATCTGTATAACTCTACATTGAATGTTTGAAGATGAATAATTTTCCGACAGAATATGCGGTTAGCGAGAGGACCCATTTTTTTCATTTGTATTTTTCTGGATGACAGGAAGCCGATGTAAACATATTGTCTTGTCTAAGCATTTTTTCATTGTTCCAAGCGAATCGATTGGGTCTGCCGTAAGATACGATCGAGTTTGGAAAGGCCAAAAAAAATATTATTATAATTAATTATTATTTTAGTTTTCATTTCGATGATCTTCTCCACTCGATAGGATAAATATGCTCTTCTAACAAGAACGAGTTTTTAAAGGTTTCATGTTTTTTTTGGGTGAATATTATCGTGTTTAAAATATTTTAATTGTTTGATTGCTTGTTGAGTAATTAAATGTTTAATTTTGTAATTATATAAATAAATTTATTAAAATCAATAAAAATTTAAAAATGAATTATCAATAATTAAAAATGGTATAAAAATGGAACTCTCAGTATGTTTTTAAAAATTTATAATAGTTAATTCGATATGTGATATAACATAAAATTAAAAAAAATAAATTCTAGTAATATTATTACTTTATAATAATAATATAATTTCTTCATGAAAATTTACTCAATTTAAAATTAATAAGCATAGTACAATCAATTTTGAGTTGTTTGATCCACATATACAATTGGAGACCTCTTCAAATAAGGAAATGTGCATTTAGAATAGTTTAATGTTCATCAATGAGGCTAAAATGGAAGGACCAAAACTCAATCTTAGGAGTACATTGTGCCAATGCCTGTTGGAAACAAAAAATAGAGAACAAAGAAGACAAAAGACAAAACTCATGATCTGTTGTAACAAGTGAAGTCATGATCGATATGAGTAGCCTCCCCAAGTATTCACCATTGGTCATTACAATAAAAAAAGAAGTATCACTAAGGATAGATGACAAGTAAAATATTACGTAGATGACCTATGAAGGAAAGGAAAGTTATTTTAGAAGTAACAGTATTGACAAAATAGGAGAAGGGAAGGCATGGAGAGAGAGGATATACCATTGATGGAGAATAACTAGGAAGATAATGAATTTTTAGAGTGGAAGTATGAGATTTTTTAAAGAAAAAAAAAATTAAAAAATCATTCTCAATATTCATGATATTTTTGGGTTTAACAACACCAATTTCTATTTATTAAACCCCTTTTTCATGAATCCAAACAATTTAATTAAGTGTTATTTATATAAAAGTGAAATAGTAGTCAAGTAAGGTTTGCATGTTTGAGTTGAGCATCTAATAATTAGTTGTTATGGCCAAAGGAAGCCATCGTCTCAATATATATTATTAGGAAATAGTTGAAGAGTAAATAACAAAGAGAAGTTTTAATGAGAAGAAAGAAAGGTGTCAAGTTATTTGGAATAGAAGAACTCATTTATTATTTTTCAGAGAAAAGACATGGAACTAGTGTGCTACCTCAAGGACAGAAATAAAAATATTACTTTCACATAAAAAAAATGGTACTGATTTGAACAGTAATATTAGTTGCAACAATGATGGCAATATTACAAGAACCTCGTGCAAAAGAATTATGATTGAAATAGGGTTGAATTGAATAATGGAGACATGTTACAAAGGTTTTAGCTTTGGTATCTTCAAGGTAATTTTTTTAATCCACTCAACATCAATGGGGTTATGTTGATAAGTGACTTTAGAAATTATTGACATAAAATTTATTGTTCACTAAGATTTAATTGTTTGCATATATATTATTTTTCGATGCGTGTGTTTATTTTGTGTTAGATATAGACTAAACATGCATGTTGAATACATGAAAAGAAGATAAATTTATTATTGTCATCATAATTAATTTATTTAGGGTGAGAACTATTTACTTAGATATTATAAATTAAAAAAAAATGCATATTGTTTCAAATATAATCCGTAATGAAGATCTATATGTGCTAGACCACAACAAGAATAAACAGAATGGCCTAGTTGGTCTATAAGGACAAACTCAATAGGTGACATAATCATTGAATCCATCCTATTTCATGAAGAGATAAATGGCTAAAATATGGTAACACATACACCAAACTACTATCATAAAAATCACCCCACTAGAGAGGTAGATCACCTAAATGAAATGATACCTTGACAAATGAGAGTTACTTTAAGAAATAGATCTATATGTAAGAATGAAAATTGTCAAAAAAATTGGATAAAAAGATTAGTTTGACATTTGTGAAGAATCATTGACTATGTTTACTATTCAGTTATAATATTACTAGTAAATTGGCACGTGCCTTATCAAGCATGTTTGGTTCAAACCAAAAAATATACAATTACATATAGATTACTATTTTATATATATATATATATATATATATATATATATATATATATATATATATATATATATATATATATATATATATAAACTAATAATTTTTATTATATATAAAACTTAAATAGAAACTAAAAGATTTCACCTTGTTAATCATACCAATTTTTATACATTTAAATATATATTGAAGGGCCTAATCTGATTAATGGGAAAAATACTTTATCTAATGGTCTATACAAACCGTCTTCAATATTCCCAATGTAGAGACCTAAGGTTAAATAGTTATATTAAAATTTTCATTTATAAAAAATATATATTTTGCATTACCTTAATGTTAGATAATGGGGTTGCATAAAATGTTGATACTTCCCTCCTATTGCACTAGTGCTAGCTCCTTCTTGGAACTTCCTATTGCATCCCAATCCATAATAGTGATGATCTTCCTCATCTCTAGTCACTATGTCTGCACCCACATCTTATTATGTGCTTTTACTACCTCTGAATTCTATTGTACTCACCTTAGTGTCCCCACTGTCATTATGGTCCAATACCTCTTCAGTAATGAAATTCTACAAGCATGTGAGGCCCCCTGAAAGAACCAATTCAACACTCTATAAAAATAACATATTGTTTCACATAGCTATCCTATTCTTGGAGAGAATGGTGAGATTAGAGAAAAAATCAATGATTTTTCATCCACTTCATATTCCCTTACTCATTAATTTTGGGTGGTAGAGGAACTCCTCTACCAAATACTTTCCAAGATGTCATCCAATTATCCCAAGAATTTAGTTTGAAAAATCCTCCCTCAATTTATTTTCTATTTCTTTGCTAACCCAAGCATTGGTGTAATTAATTATTCACATAATTACACTTTACTTAAGATTTCTTAGGATAATGTTTAAGATAGTAGTTTTTATTTGAGACAAATATGATTTTTCACATATAGTTGCACATGTTGTTCAAGAAATTCCACTTTAGGTAGTGTTAGTAGTCATCACATTAAACTTTATGTGTTCTTTCCCTCTTTAGAGAACTTATCATTTTATCATTCTCCACATTTTTGCAAATGTATGCACATACTTCATTGCACAATGAAAGATTATCCACCTTTGGTGGGCATGTGATTCGAACTTGTGTAGGTAATATGTCATCTCCTAGTTATCATGTTCTCCTATCTCCTTCCCTATATAAGTAGGCACATGTACATTTTATTCTCAATTCATTCTAGTTTTTGAATGCATTCCAGTTCAATTTATCCCCTATGGTAATCAAATACATATGATTCTCCCTTTCTTTGCGATATTCATTGGCCTCTAGATCTTGGTTTTCTAAAAGAAAATTCTTGTGATGCATTCAAAAGTTCAATAATAAAATATAAAGAACATGTATTAATTCACATGCTATCTATGATTAGTCCTCAAAATTTCCTTCACTAAGAACATTCACTATTCATTTTAAAGACATATTTTAGCTTCTTCTCAATCAGTTGTCCCAAAAAAGATATTTGTCGATGCTGACAAGTTAGCATAAGAGAGGATTCAATTACTATTACAATATCATTGTCACAATAAAAACAAAATACCGTCATTGAACAAAAAGAAAAACATTGATCCAAAAAATAACAAAATACCATCCATCCTAGAAATAGACTTCGTACTTGTTCCATTAATTACCTTGCACACCTTTCTCTCCAAAAAAGTGTTGATAAAAGATATTTGATCCTCCTCAAAATTGATGATCCTCCTCCCTCATGTCCTATCATCATCACCCCTTCTATCACCTCATTCACTGGAAATATTTTCCACCAAATTGTTTACTCATTGTATCTACATGATAAATTTTATATTCTTGACACTTGTAGTCATATTCTATATTTAGGGAAACAAATTCTTTAATCTATAGTTTGGTGTATAGTTTTGCCCAATGTAATTAATTACGATTAAAAAATACACTTTAAATTGTACAGAATTAAATTTTTCCATACCACATAGTCCTAGGTGGATAGATTAGAATTATTTCTCATTATTATTTCTCAAACCAAACCTTTTACATTTAATTTTGATCACTCTCTCTTCATGGTCTCTAGTGACTGCCCCCAATGGGCTCTCCGGATCAGGGATCAATTGGGGATGTAAGGACCCACTTAAATAAAAGAAGAGATTTCTTGTTTATAGAATTTACAGAAGACAAGACACCAATGAGAATTAGACAAAAATAATCACTAAATATATGGATTATTTGTTGATTCATTTTTTAACATTGGATTCATCATTGCAGAGGCATGCGGTAAACATAGACCATCGGTTTTCAACAATTTCAACAATCCACTTTGTTACTACAAATTTCGAGAAGAAATTATAAACATAGTAACCTCCATCTCTTTCAACTCTCATAGACTTCTCGTTCCTTTAACTTTGTGCCTTTCCTCTCAATCGATCTTCGACAGGTTCGAGTCTCGGCAACCCTCCTCCCTACAAACTAGAATAACCCTTTGTCGTTTATCTCACTTTTGCGTACCAAAGCGTCCTCATAATCTTTTCATCTCATTCCTTTCTTTACTTCTTGGCGTTGCCACAACTACAAAGAACAAATTCTCCAAAAATTGAAAACTAAAAATTAAAAACTGTCAGCGCTTCATTTGCCTGCTATGTGGTGAGAAGAATAAGAGAAACAACGACGGGAGCATAAATTACCTTAGAAAAATATACAAAGATAAATATAAACAAATTAAAGTTTAAGAGGAAATAATTCCCCTGATTCAGTCTCTATCTATATAACCATATCCACTCCCCATAGGGTTTCCTATAATAGCTATGTTAAAGTCGATCTTCATCTAAGCTACATCTGCAGCCAACCACTTTATGCCCTCTCTTCAATTTGAAGATCCAATTAAACCGTCAAATGTTATCTATCCAAATGACATTCTATTCTTTTCCTTTGAATGACTAGATGATCCAAAAGTTGCATATAGCTCAACCTAATGCGATATCTTTATTCTATCAAATATATTCCTAAATCATATGAGTTTCAAATACATTCTTGTTCTTTGGTGCATATCACTTATATAACTTGATTTTGGTACATGAGCTCAAACATTTTTATTGTTTCTCTTGTAAAAGGTTCTACTCAAAATAAAATTATGTCTTTGATAACTAAAAGGAATAGGGTAATTGGAAATAATTTCCTACACCCATCTAACATAGTGTTGATGTGTGTTTTATGACTCACCAAACAGTAGAACAAAATACCAATGAAGTACTATTTTTTGGGTTCTCATCGGATATGCATAAATGAAAGGGGTTTAGGGTTCAAAGATCCTAATCTACTCCTAAGGGTTACAATAGCAAGGAAAGTACTTTGATGGACGATTTATTCAATCACCATGTCCTGCTTTGCCAAGTCGAGCTACAACTACACGTGGACTGGTGCAATCTTCAAAGGTTTGTGTGAATGATAGAATTTAGGCGCATACAGATAAAGGTTCGGGCTAACTTTACACGATGATTTAGAATCACTAAAACATAAAAAGTATGAACCACAGGAACTCATCAAAACATCATCATATTCTCAAAAGTAATCATAACACTTTGTCTACTAAACTCAATCTAATTGAGAGAATTATGAAACCAAGCAAGCATCAAGACACATCAAATGATCATCACACTTCAATGAAAATTCTATTATCTCAATAGCTCATAAGCAACAATCTCAAAATTCTTGCCCTTACGAATGAGAAGAAGAGGCCTTTATATAGGTCCTCGAAAATAATGAAAGGCCCAGATCAAAACAATAACCGATGGCCCAGATTTTTCCACCTCAACCCTAATTAGGATTAGAGCACATAAAAGAGAATCTGACTTAATGCAAGGAAGAAACCACTACTGTAGCGGGTAATAAATGCCCACTATGCATGCATGCTCAATAAGAGAGTGAAGTCTCATAAATAGCCGAGTATGTGCAAGATCATGAGGGGCCAAACTATGCCCTTAAGTGGCAATGAAAAATCAGCAAATCAGGGTTAGTCAACTTGACGTGAAAATTTCAACTAGCTATGAACCTAATATCAAAAAGTTGTAAGAATAGAATATGTAGAAAATTGAATGTAGTTTCTAAACTACTAGGCCTTTTTTGAGAAAAAGTTAGTATGATTGGTGAAAAGTATAGATTTCAATGTAGCAGTACAAAAATTTTAAGAAAAAAATAAGAAGTAGGTGTATGTTTGACCACCTTAATCATAATCAAATGATAATATTTTATTATAAGATTTTAAATATAAGAAGTAGACTCATGCCCAGATGTGACACATATTTTTTAGTAATTTTATTCCAAAAAAATAATTAATTATGAATTTTCTGCTACAACATTTTCAGAATAAAAAAACTCCCATGTCTGACCACCTTAACTCATTCAAAACTTTACAAAATTCAAAAAAAAAAAAATTCCTTATAGTAGGCGAAGCATAGAATGTGACGCATTTTTCGGATTTCAAAAATGTTATACCATTTGAAAGTTATAGTCATTTTTAAATTAGTATATAAATTAGCACTTTAGAGGTAGCTCAATTGAAAAATAACTAATAATTACTTACCGAATTCAAAATTTGACAGCAATTATATCGATAGAAAGCTGATAATCTCCTTAAGATACCCTTTTCATTTTATCAAATTCGGGTGAAAAAAAAGTCGTCAGCTACATTATCAAAGTCTGGAACTCAGAGAAATAAGGGACAAACACGTATTTGAGACAGTCGAATAGTTGACCATGTAGATTTGGTGCACAAAGCAATACCAAGCCTAATTGGGTACTCGATATTTACCCGAACATGACGCATACTTTTAAATTTTCACTTTGCCTCCACTTTCTCCCTCCCATTTCTCCATCCTTCATAAACATATATATATATATATATATATATATATATATATATATATATATATATATATATATATATATATATATATATATATATATATATATATATATATATATATATATATATATATTAGATATATTAAATATTATATAATATCAATTATATATTAAATGTTATATAATATATATTTTACATTAAATATTATTTAATATATATTAATATTAAAAATTATATATTAGATTATATATTATATATATTAAATATTATATAATATACATGTTACATTAAATATTATTTAATTATATATTAATATCAAAAACTATATATTAGATTATATATTATATATTAAATATTATATAATATACATTTTACATTTTAAATATTATTTAATATGATTCTGAGCATGAGCATGAGTCCCTACAGGGGCATAGTTGTGCCTTTTACAAGCGCCGAAAACCCTAGCTATGCAGAAATGGAGGCTTTAAAGAATAGTTCGCTGGAGGCGGATTATAGAAGTAGAGGGCAAGAGAATCACTTTGTTTCCACCGCTTGTGGCTGTGAAATGGTATCTTTCCCTACTTTTTCAACTAGAACACTAAATTGCAAAGGTTCTCGAAATAGATTCTGGTCACCGAACAATTGTACCATGCTTGTTGATAATCCGACAGCTCAATAGAGTCATTGGGAGGTTAAACGAGAACAACCAGACAGACCTTTGAACCGATCGAAGATTATGGAGAGCGGGGAAAGGTTTGGTAAAATGAGCAGTTGTACTGGAAATTATGCAGGTTCCATAGAACTGACCGCATTAATAAATTTAAAGAAGAGATCAGCGACGGTGCGACATTATGAGGAAAGCCTTGTCATTTCGATGGTGTTGCCCCGATATTATGAAGAATGTCTTACCACTTCAATGCCAGCGCCGCCTCTGTCTTAGACTTTGGCCATTGCTTCTCATCAGTACTCTGAGATATGGCATGGATTGCGGGCTTTTGCACAGTATAGTCCATCATAAATTCTCTATAAATCATCATGCGTTACAGTATTTTGTGAGTTTTTGAACGACTTACTCAAAGAATTTAATTTTTACCGTAATTTTGGATCCATGGATTGTCATTTTGCACTCAGAGAGAAACTGCAGATTGCAAGAATTTGATAAATAAGGTTTATCTCATTTTCTTTCTCTGCCATTTCTGAGTACAATACGATTTTTTTTTGTCCGTTTTAAATGATTTCGCCTGAAGTTAATGAATTTTTTTAGATGATTTTGTCTGAAGTTTTAATGAAATTTCTTCCATGGATGCTAATGAAATCTCTTCCATGAATGCAGATAAGATGTTTAAATTTAGAGTTAATAAATTCTATAGCTTGAATGTTCTTTGTTGTAGAAGGTTATTTTCATGGTTTGTGATTCATGCAATTCCTTAATAGTTTCATTCTTAAAAGAATTCATAACTAGATTTTCCATAGCCAATTTTATTCTTGATCGTTGCAATATTTTCTCCTCCACTGAACATTTTGTAATCAGTCGATATACAATTACATTTTTCTCCTGGCCAATTCTGTGGGCTCGTGATTGAGCCTGTAGATCCACAAAAGGGTTGAAATCTAGATCTGGTGGAAGAGTAGTATTAGCAAGAAGTCATTCACTAACATCTCACTTGGGTCATGGGGACTCCCTAGGGGTCCTAGTATGCCTTATCACGTGTTAGGACCCCTAGGGAGTCCACATGACCCCTTTTGACACATTGGAATGCTCAAGTGTGTCTTAAGGGGTCCTAAGACCCCTTAAGACACACTTGCGCATTCCAATGTGTCAAAAGGGGTCATGGGGACTCCTTAGGGATCCTAGTAAACCTTATCACACGTTAGGACACCTAGGAAGTCCCCATGACCCCTTTCAATACATTGGAATGCTCAAGTGTGTCTTAAGGGGTCGTAGGACCCCTTCGGACACACTTGAGCATTCCAATGTGTCAAAAGGGGTCAGGGGGACTCCCTAGGGGTCCAAGTATGCCTTATCACATGTTAGGACCCCTAGGAAGTCCCGATGACCCCTTTTGACACATTGGAATGCTCAAGTGTGTTTTAAGGGGTCCTACGACCCCTTTGGACACACTTGAGCATTCCAATGTGTCAAAAGGGGTCATAGGGACTCCCTCAGAGTCCTAATATGTGATAAGGCATACTAGGACCCCAGGGAGTCCCCGTGACCCCTTTTGACACATTAGAATGCACAAGTGTGTCTTAAGGGGTCGCAGGACCCCTTAAGACACACTTGAGCATTCTAATGTGTCAAAAGGGGTCACGAGGACTCCCTAGGGGTCCTAACGTGTGATAAGGCATACTAGGAACCCTACGGAGTCCCCATGACCCCTTTTGACACATTGGAATGCTCAAGTGTGTCTTACAAGGTCCTAAGACCCCTTAAGACACACTTGAGCATTCCAATGTGTCAAAAGGGGTCATGGGGACTTCCTAGTGGTCCTAACATGTGATAAGGTGTACTAAGACCCCTAGAGTTTCCCCATGATCCTGTTTGACACATTGGAATGCTCAAGTGTGTCTTAAGGGGTCTTAGGACCCCTTCAGACACACTTGCGCATTCTAAAATGTCAAAAGGGGTCATGGGGACACCCTAGGGGTCCTAGTATGCCTTATCACGTGTTAGGACCGCTAAGAAGTCTCCATGACCCCTTTTGACACATTAGAATGCTCAAGTGTGTCCAAAGGGGTATGTCAAAAGGGGTCATGGGGACTCCCTAAGGGTCCTAACACATGATAAGGTGTACTAGGACCGCTAGGGAGTCCCCATGACCCATTTTGACACTTTGGAACACTCAAGTGTGTCAAAAGGGGTTCTAAGACCCCTTCTGACACACTTGAGTGTTCCAAAGTGTCAAAAGGGGTCATGGGGACTCCCTAGGGGTCTTAGTATGCCTTATCACATGTTAGGACCCCTAAGAAGTCCTCATGACCCCTTTTGACACATTGGAATGCTCAAGTGTGTCTTAAGGGGTCATAAGACCCCTCCAAACACACTTGAGCATTCTAATGTGTCAAAATGGGTCATGGGAACTCCCTAGGGGTCCTAACGTGTGATAAGGTGTACTAGGACCCCAAGGGAGTCCCCATGACCCCTTTTGACATATTGGAATGCTCAAGTGTGTCTTAAGGGGTCGTAGGACCCTTTAAGACACACTTGAGCATTCTAATGTGTCAAAAAGGGTCATGGGGACTCCCTTGGGCTCCTAGTATTCCTTATAACATGTTAGGACCCCTAGGGAGTCCCCATGACCTCTTTTGACATATTGGAATGCTCAAGTGTGTCTAAAGGTGTCCTAGGACCTTTTAAAATACACTTGAGCATTCCAATGTGTCAAAAGGGGTCATGGGGACTCCCTAGGGGTCCTAATAAGCCTTATCACGTGTTAGGACTCCTAGGGAGTCCCCATGACGCCTTTTGACACTTTGGAATACTCAAGTATGTCTGAAGGGGTCCTAAGACCCCTTAAGACACACTTGAACCTTCCAATATGTCAAAAGGGGTTATGGGGACTCCCTAGGGGTCCTAGTATTCCTTATCATGCGTTAGGACCCCTAGGAAGTCCCCATGACCCTTTTTGACACTTTGAAATGCTCAAGTGTGTCCGAAGGGGTCCTAAGACCCCTTAAGACACACTTGAGCATTCCAATGTGTCAAAAGAGGTCATGGGGACTCCCTAGGGGTCCTAGTACACCTTATCATGTGTTAGGAACCCTAGGGAGTCCCCATGACCCATTTTGACACATTGGAATGCTCAAGTGTGTTTGAGGGGCTCCTAAGACCCCTTAAGACACACTTGAGCATTCCAATGTGTCAAAATGGGTCATGGGGACTCCCTAGGGATCTTAGTACACCTTATCACACGTTAGGACCCCTAGGGAGTCCCCATGACCCCTTTTGACATATTGGAACACTCAAGTGTGTCTTAAGGGGTCCTACAACCTCTTAAGACACACTTTAGCATTCCAATGTGTCAAAAGGGGTCACGGGGAATCCCTAGGGGTCCTAGTACACCTTGTCACATGTTAGGACCTCGAGGGAGTGCCCATGATCCCTTTTGACACATTGGAATGCTCAAGTGTGTCCGAAAGGGTCATAGGACACTTTAAGACACACTTGAGCATTCCAATGTGTCAAAAGGGGCCATCGGTGTATGCACCCTAAAATGGTCACCTAGACTTTGGGCCCCATTTATTCAATTTGTCAAAATCAATTTCTGACTCAATGCTTTACAAAACCTTCAAATCAATTTCCTTGATCAAATCATAATTATTTCAATTATTTCAATTCTCCCTAAGGTTTGAATATTTCGTTAAATTTTATTTAATTAAAAGAAATAAATCCCTTTTTAAATAAATAAAATAAGGTTATTTAATTGAAATTAATATTCCTTAAATGAAATAATGTTATTTAATTAAAATTCATTTTTAATTAAATGATTTTATTTTATTTAATTAATATTCATCTTTAAATTATATAATCTTATTTTATTTTATAACAAAAGACATTATTCTTTTAAAAGAAATAAAATCCTCTCAAAAGATCTTTTGTGATGAAAAAGGAAATAAGTGAAATAAAAATAAATAAAATAAAGAGATCTCCTTTTCTCTCCATACTTTCTATAAATTAGATTGCTTTCCTCTTTTTACATTAATCCCACATTGATCTTGGAGATGCAATATCTTCCACAATTTCTTATATAAGGAGCCCTCTCCTTCTCAATTAAAAATCTAGAATTTTCATATAATCATTATGCTGAAGATTTTTTTGACAACATTAGAGCTTTAGAAATCATCATTTTAGATTGCACATTTAGTTTAATTTTCATTAGATTAATTAGTGAAGTAGTTTATTTCTTGTATTGCATATAGATTAATTTCAATAAAATAGTTTATTTCTTGCAATCATATAGTTTAATCTTCATTTCAATAAATTAGTTTACTTTCTTGAATTTGCAATCATATACATTAGTTTTATTTGCACGCAAGAACTCGATTCAATGGAGATTAGCATTCTTTCTTCTCCTCCTTGAATCTCTTATTCTGCGGTTTACTTGCATGGGTTCAATCAGAGGGCCCCTCATAATAATTCATGCACTCCACAGATAGAGAGCTGTGGATCGATATCTAAGAGCTCATTATTGAGTATTCTTGGATGAAAGGATTCATATAAGTGTGACCATTTTCAGTTCACACATTTTTGGCGCCCATCGTGGGGCAGAAAAGATTAATTTCTGGCCTCATTCTTGACTGGTTTTTCAATTTTAGTGTTGGTTCCAAGCCTTTTACGGCCATGTACATACTGAAAACCCTATAATATAGTAATGGATGGATATAATGATGAATCCTCTTTCTCATGCTTTTTTTTTGGTTCATTTTTATAAAGAAATTAATAAGTTATGATCATTTTGGTGAAAGTGGGTATTTGCAGATTTGAGATTCTCTGAATATAGTCAGATTGAAATGTCTAGTATGGAAAAATTATGAAGAATCAGGAGCTATAATAATATTCATTGGAAATATACATAAATTATCTTTCATTTCCTTTTGATTTGAGTCATTTGTATGTAGATTTGTGAAAGTTATGGGCATTTGAGTGAAAACTGGTTTTTAACAATCTACATTGGAGTTGCAAGAAATGATTTGCTCTTAGAAAATAATTTATGAATGGGAAAAATAAATGGCTTACATATTTGGAAACTAGATTCATTAGTTATTTTTGTGAAATTTGTTTGGTTTCATTTGGATTCTTTTTGAGAAAGATATGTGATTCCCTAGGCAGGGTTTGGTGTTTTAAATTTGATTTATGACAGAAAAATTGCAGTCTGAAAATGTTAATGGTTGAGGAACCAAATGGAATCATAAGACTTTGTAATTTTGGGAAGTGGTAGTTCCTAATGTTGGCTAAAAACTTCATTCTTTCCAAAAAATTTAATATTGTGATTTTATGGGTCAAATAAATCAATCTTTAAAGACTGTCTTGAAGACAACAATGTTAAATCAAACTCCTAACAATTGATTTTCATATCTAACCATCTTAGGGTTTTCTTTTCGGATGTGTGCTAAATGCTGGAGTGCAGATCTTTGGACCTAAGGTGAGTTCTTAAAATCTCTATAACACTTGGTTTGGGCATAAAATTAATCTCTCATGTGTTTGGCTTGAGTGTTACACGCTTTCATAGAACACATTTTTGATGCTCTTAATGGGAAATGAATGAACATAGATTTTCTTTTATACAAGTTTGTGTTTAAGTGAATGCTTGTGTTTAAATATTAAGTAATTCTTGGTTCCAATATCAAAAAAATCTCATTAATTAATCTAGGCCATGGATTCATTCCTTGTTTACATGAAGATTTAAATGCACCACTTTGTGGACTCACTTCATGTTTACTTGGAAAGTTAAATATTCCATGATTGAAACCCTCTTGCACTTATGAGTAGTATTGATTAGCAGTCTTAGATTACTTGTGATTGATCTAGATTTCTATCTTGGATTATTGGACTCACTCATCTGTCAACCCCTCGTTCCACCCCGTGGTTGCAAGGTCAGCACCACATTAAAGGGGAGGGGTCTACATAGAAAGAAGCATTAATTGTTCCACCAGGCAACCCTTTTGTGCTTTTTAGAACTCACTAGTTTTCTAGGGTGTGGACTCACTTTGATTTTGTGTGAGGAGTTAAATGCACCACTTTGTGGACTCACCTCACATTTACTTGAAGGGTTAAATGTACCACCTTTAGTGCTTTCCAATACTTTTTGATAGTGAATTACTTACCTTTTCATTTTTTAGCAGGCCTGCTTGGGGATTTCATCACCTCAAAGAATGACCTTAACTCCTATGTTCCGGCGGAGTATAAATATCGGGAGGTGAATCCAAAGACAACTCTCTTGGGAATGAGTTAGATTTCACTCTTGGCTAAGCCTCAAAGATCTTTATACCTTTGAGAAGTGAAGGAGGAGATTTGGGTTACCATCTCCCCCCGACTGTGTGATTTCTGATTCCTCTCATCTACGGATTTGTGCCTCACGTACCTTGCGTATATCAAGGACACCCTTTAGAAAAGCCATTTATATCCTTGTAGATAGCTTGCTAAGATGTTGTGTTCTACGTGCCTGCTAAAACATTTTCAAGAACATACACAAGTAGAATATTTAAGGAGTAGCATACTAAATCACTTGATTGTTCGTGTGCAAGGTTGCTTTGCCCCTTGTTCATTGTTTGAAGACAATTGCTTGCTTGAACTCCTTGGTTTCTATCTTATGTGCTTGATCAATGATAAAAATCTATTGATGTACTTGATCTTTTAAAACGAACACAAAAACTAAGTTCCTGAGTTGAAACACCAACTTTTTTATAGCTTGCTCGATCTTCTACCCTGTCGTCACCTTGGGAATAATTGTCAAGTTAGAAGACTATTCTTGTTGAGAAAACTTATCTCTAGAATTTTTAGCTACATTCTTGGAGAATTTTAGTCCTCTTTTTGTCCAAACCATTTCCATCAAATTCAATTTCAATTATATTTTGGCCTAGTCCAACCTCCTGATTCAAAAGTGCAAGGGTAGTCACCCTTTGATTTGAAGCACCTCTTTGACAGTGTTGGTAATGCTTTTTGCAATTTCTATCTTACCATCTCTCTTTGGACATTAGAGAACTTTGATTATCCTAGTTTTGTGTTCACATTTTGTGAGGTCATCTTATCACCAAGCGTCTTCTATTCTCAGTCTTCCTTGGTTACTCCACGTCAGATCCTAGGTGTTGTCTTGTTGCTCAACATCTCAATGAATGTTAATGGTATCAATTGCACAAGATGACTCTTCCCATGTTTTTCTTCTAAAGTCTTTTCTTCACATGGGATATTCTTCTCATCTTCTTGATTCTTTTCCTCTTACTATCTAGTCTATTTTCTTCTATTTCATCTCTTTTGTCGCTTCCATGCTTGATTCTTCTTCTTCCAGAACCATGAATTACAAATATCTTGATATGGAACCTCTTTTGATCATGGATGATCTTGAAATCATTTTTCAATTCAAAGAGTTTTGTTCCTCTAACAGTGCTTCTAAATATGGCAAAGGTGATAAACTTAAGATAAAAATAGAAAAAAGATTGAAGGAATCACTTGCCTTTGCTAGAATCATACGCATGATCCTGTCACAACCTCCTTCTTCCAAAAGTCTTTCATCTTCTAAATCTTCCAAGTCATACCATGATTCTTCTAAACATTCTTCATATTCTATGTCTTCTCATCATTGTTCATCTCCCAAATCTTATCATGACTCTTCTAAACATTATTCAAATTCCTCATTATCTAAGTCTTCTTCTTCCACTAGGTCTTCACCTTCCTCTTCTTCACAATCTCGTTCTTCTTCTACTTCTACCAAGAGTCTTACTTCATACCATAATGAGAAATAGGATAATCCTTGTGATACCTCTTCTACGAAGAGTGACACACCCATCTTTGCTGACTATGATGGCTATGATGATGAACCCTATAGTCATACTTATGAAACTTCTATTCCTTGCAGTCCTCCTAGCCGTGTGCTTATGCTTACTAGAAATGGGTCATCCCATTGGATAGATCAGGATGGTGATCCATATGACTCTGATTTTGAGAGAAATTATGATATTTGTTGTGACCAATACGATACATCTACTTCTATTGAGGAAGAGAAACTTTTTCATGCTGATTATAAACGTAGATACTATGAGCATGTCTCCTCTAAAAATTCTCCTGCTGAAAATAAAGATTTTACTCTCAAGAAAGATCATGTTAATGCTAGACCTTTGTCTTGTGATTGTTCCATTCCATCCCCTACTTCTTCCAATACTCCTACATCTCTTAAAGTTGCCAAGTCTTCAAAATCTTTCACAAATCCTGCATCCGACATAAATTCTAATGCTTTCCATGCAGTTCCCTATAGTTATCCTCAAGGGCCATCTCTTAAAGATACTCAAGCTAACCTTCACTTGGTTGCAAATACTTCCAATAATGCTAAATCTGAAGAGCCTAAGCCTTTATGCCCTATAATGCCTACTTCAGCTATTCTTTCACCATCTCTGCCAAAGTCTTCCATTCAACTCCAACCTACTTCCTTGTCCTTAGAAGTGGTTCCATGTCAAGAGGACTCTAAAAATGATAAAGAAAAGAACATAAAGAATGATCAAGATCAAGGATCCTCCATGTCATCCAATCCTTTTCATGATGTCTCTCCTCCGCGTCATGGTTCTTTTGATCCTTTACGCCCTTCCTCAATTATTCCACCATGCCTTAATTCTTCCTCTAAGTAAGATCAAGCTACTACTTACACCATTGAGCTTATTCACAATCAAAATAACCTTACCACACTTGCACTTTCCAAGGATGATACTTTCATCAAGGTTATTAAAAATGGTGTTGTTACTTATGATGTTAAGCCTATTCAAGAGACAAATTATGCACTTATGCTACCCAAAGATCCTTGTCAAAATCAAAGTCTTCCATCTTCTTGTTCTACTACTCCATGTTCACTTCTGCTTTCTACTCTTCTTATGTCTTTGCAAGCTTTGAATGATCCTATAAAAAAAAATTCTCTTATTCAAGATGTCCAGGATCCTATTGAAAATTCTAATGCTCACTCTGAAGATGCAGATATATTTGGTTGTCATATAGATGCTAATGAACTTATTGAATATCCTTTTGCATCTCCCACTTCCATCCTTGGACCTCTTCCACCATTGCTAAGGACTTCATTTCATCCTTCTATTTTGGGTCCTTATGTCCCTTCACTTTCCCCTCCTAATTCTCTTAATTCATCATCCATCTTGGGTCCTTACATCCCTCCATCTCCTATCTTTCCTCAAGATCAACATAGATGCATACTCTTGAATCCTTTTCATTCATCCACTCATCTAAACCAATCATATCCTCCTTCTTCCTCCACAAGTCCCAAGTCTTTTGGAAGTAACTTGAATATTCAATATAAGAAAAAGAAGCAATACAAGAATCCATAAAAAAAGATGATCACCATGTCTCCTCTAATCGACATGGGGGCATAAATTCAAAAGAGATATCTAAGAAGAAAACTACAAGACAAGTATGGGTTCCAAAATCCATCATTCAAGATATTTTCTCTAAATCATCAAAAGGAAATAAAAAGCCTAAGGCTATATGGATTCCAAAGTCTCTCTTGTGAGAGTCTAATGTTGAACAAAAAGTGAAGTTGACATTCAAGCTTCCAAAGGCTTCCACTTCATCTTCTTCCAAAAATATTCTTCACTTTCATGCGCCTAAGCCACAACCTCTACTAAAAATTCACCATATTCCTTCATTCACATTTCCTCCATCCTCTCGCCACCCTTCAAGGTGTGTGTCGATGTTGATCTTGCCTCCTCTCCAGCTGCGCTTTCATAATCCTTCCATTCATTATCCTTCTACCTGCTATCCTTCTTCCTCATTTGCCTATTCCTCCTATCTTCCAGTCTCACTCGCTTTACATAAAACCTTATCCTCCATTTTCTCCTCCATCTTCCTTTCCCTATCAGTATCTTTGAGCATATTATCTTGAATCATTTGCATCTCCTGGTTTATTCTTTCAAGGAGCATTATCTAAAAAGCTTGTCTTCTTCCAAAAAAAATTAAAAAAATAGAAAAATTAAAAAAAAAGAAATGAAAAAATTGAAAATGTGCCATGGTGAAAACCTAGAAATAGGCGCCTTGGTAGCAAAAGTAAAGAGAAATAAATTCTTCCTATGGTGAAAACCACTCCCTTGTGGTGCCTTGGATAAGTACCATGATGAAAACCTGGCAATCAGGCATCATGCATAGTTCTACATCTTTCATCCATCCCGCCTTTTCTCTTTCATCTTGACAAGGTTGATCTATACATGTACATTTGGCTATCTCGGGAGCAGTCTTACAATAATCCTACTTTCATTTCTTTCATGTCTAGCCTTCATATCTATTCTCCTCCATTCATTCTAGTCTTTCGCTATCCTTTTCACCTTTGGTCTTGATCTATCTAATATCTAAAAAAGAGAAACACGATGCTATGAAGCCTCTTGACATGTCTACTCCTTTGGACTGCATCTTTTTCATTCTTTTACATTACGCCTTTCTAACTTATCCTATGCTAACCTTCCATCGCTCGTTCAAATGTACTTTACATGATAATTTTTCCCTAGCTTGGGTACTCTTGAGGAGTTTTCCTTTGAGAATTTCTTCCATTCATTCTCCTTCATTCTATTGTCTTCCATCTCTCCCACTAGCTTGCTAATCCCTCTTGTTCTCCACCTCGCTAGACATTGGGATTGCATGATGTGATCTTGCTTGGGAGTTTGATGCTCATTCTGTTTGGGGGCATCTTTTGTATATAATTATTGATCCTAAAAAAATCCAAAAAAAATTGATATATTCTCAAAAAATTCCAAAAAAACTCATATATAATGCTAAAAAAATACAAAAAAAAAAAAAAAAATACAAAAAAAAATAAAATTCAAAAAATCCAAAAAAAAAAAGAAAAAGTGCCTTGGTGAAAACTTGGAAACGGGTGCTACTTGAGGCCTTCGCACCCCTATTTCTTAGCATGCATCATCGACACTTAGCCTTTCTCCATCATGCCTTGTCCTTGTCGCCTTGGTTTGGAATTGGTCTTTATCTTTGTCTAGGGGGCATCACTGTGTTAGCTTTGGTCTCTTGGATATGCTTGTCTTTAGGACACCTCGCAAATGGTGTTTTTCAACACCAACCCAACTGTGTTTTTCAACACAACCCCCGACATCGAGTGTTTTTCAACACTTATTACTTTGGTCTTATCTAGTTTGGTCATGTGATCTTACCTGCTTGCAAGCATTCGATCCTTACCCTCGGAATTTAGTATCAAGTTTACACACTTAAAATTTTTAAATGCAACACTTAATGCTTGAGATATGTCATGATTTTTTTTTGTGTGCTGACTATTATTGATTTTCATTGAATATCCTTGTCTAATAAGTCTCTCCATGATGCATCGCTAGAAGACTTGAGGCATGGGGCATGTTTTTATTTTCTTTTTGCTTGTGGGTGTTGTCTTGAACCTCTTCAGTGTCTCTTGTTGTCTCCTTGACACACTTAGGAGATTTAAGGTATCATCCTTGACTGTTTTTGCACAACCATTCTCATGGTCATCCTAGCATTTATGCCTTGACACGAGCATGGTTTTGCTACATTAAATTGGGTAAGCTAACATTGCAGTCATCTTGACCTTTATGTCTTTGATGCTCATGTTAGAATCTTTCCACATTGCAATCTGATATAAATCACATTTATATCTTCATAGTTGTGTTTGTGACTAGTGTTGATTGCATGATTGTCCGATGTCCAGTAATAACAGCCCTATGATGAAAATAAGTTCTTTCACATTCTCTAATGAATGATGAACACAAAAATCCTATGTTACCCTATTGCAAGTACACCTTTGCATTTCCATGTAGCTTGCATTATTTAGACTTCCTATTAAATTTGCACTTTTAGGCTGCATTATGAGTTTGAGAGGGTTTCCTTCATCTTTCTTGTGGACTTTTAGTCAACTGTGGTCACGTTTTGATCTTCATTTCCTTACCTTCTTTCGTGATCTCAATCAAAATTCCCTATCTTAAACAGTTGATTGATTTTGGGGCATCTTCTTTCTGGAGGCAAATTCTCTTTCTTCTCTCCATTTCTTTCCATTTCTTCCAAACTTCTATCTTCCATTTGCTTTCACCCCACTTCTTTTATTCTAATTCAACCTTGGGGCATAATCTTTCTTGCTGATCTACCTTGGTTCTGTGATTTTTTTTTATCTTTCATCTTATGTCAAGAACCTTATGTTTAGTTTGATTTGATCAAATTTATCAATTTACTATTTCTCCTCTATCTCATTTCGATTTCGATCATGAGGGGGCAGTACCTACCAAACTTCAATGCTTGATTCAGCTTTATCAAATTTATCAATTGCTTCTCTTGGGGCAACCTTGCTTGAAATTCTTATCTCTTATTTGAGACTTGACAATTACCTATTCACAAGTGTTGGCCTTGTCTTTTTCAGTATGCTTATCTATGTCCTGATGTGTTCCCATCCGTCGAACACACATCTGGGTTGTTTTGTGATCCCAAATCGATCTCACACTTCAATTCCATTCTTTGACTACATGTGATCCCGAGTCGACCTCACATTAGTCAAAGAGGGGCAAATGTATGCACCCTAAAATGGTCGTCTAGACTTTGGGCCCCATTTATTCAATTTGTCAAAATCAATTTCTGAATCAATGCTTTACAAAACCTTCAAATCAATTTCCTTGATCAAATCATAATTATTTCAATTACTTCAATTCTCCCTAAGGTTTGAATATTTCATTAAATTTTATTTAATTAAAAGAAATAAATCCCTTTTTAAATAAATAAAATAATGTTATTTAATTAAAATTAATATTCCTTAAATGAAATAATGTTATTTAATTAAAATCCATTTTTAATTAAATAATTTTATTTTATTTAATTAATATTCATCTTTAAATTATATAATCTTATTTTATTTTATTACAAGAGATATTTTTCTTTTAAAATAAATAAAATCCTCTCAAAAGATCTTTTGTGATGAAAAAGGAAATAAGTGAAATAAAAATAAATAAAATAAAGAGATTTCTTTTTCTCTCCATACTTTCTAAAAATCAGATTTCTTTCCTCTTTTTACATTAATCCCACATTGATCTTGGAGATGCAATATCTTCCACAATTTCTTATATAAGGAGCCCTCTCCTTCTCAATTAAAAATCTAGAATTTTCATATTATCATTATGCTGAAGATTTTTTTGACAACATTAGAGCTTTAGAAATCATCATTTTAGATTGCACATTTAGTTTAATTTTCATATAGATTAATTAGTGAAGTAGTTTATTTCTTGTATTGCATATAGATTAATTTCAATAAAATAGTTTATTTCTTGCAATCATATAGTTTAATCTTCATTTCAATAAATTAGTTTACTTTCTTGCATTTGCAATCATATAGATTAGTTTTATTTGCATGCAAGAACTCGATTCAATGGAGATTAGCATTCTTGCTTCTCCTCCTTGAATCTCTCGTTCTGCGGTGTACTTGCATGGGTTCAATCAGAGGGCCCCTCATAATAATTCATGCACTCCACAGATAGAGAGTTGTGGATTGATATCTGAGAGCTCATTATTGAGTATTCTTGGATGCAAGGATTCATAGAAGTGTGACCATTTCCAGTTCACACAATCAGAACTTCTTAGGAGTCCTAACGCATGATAAGGTGTACTAGGACCCCTAGGGAGTCCTCCTGACCCCTTTTGACACATTGGAATACTCAAGTGTGTCTTAAGGGGTCGTAGGACCCCTTAAGACACACTTGAGTGTTCCAATGTGTCAAAAGGGGTCATGGGGACTCCCTAGGGGTCCTAATATTTGATAAGGCATACTAGGACCCCTAGGGAGTCCCCATGAACCCTTTTGACACATTGGAATGCTCAAGTGTGTCTTAAGGGGTCTTAGGAGCCCTTCAGACACACTTGAGCATTCCAATGTGTCAAAAGGGGTCATGGGGACTCCCTAGGGGTCCTAACGTGTGATAAGGCATACTAGGACCCCTAGGGAGTCCCCATGACCCCTTTTGACACATTGGAATGCTCAAGTGTGTTTTAAGGGGTCTTAGGACCCCTTTAGACATACTTGAGAATTTAAAAGTGTCAAAAGGGGTCATGGGGACTTTCTAGGGGTCCTAACACATGATAAGGCATACTAGGACCCCTAGGGAGTCCCCATGACCCCTTTTGACACATTGGAAGGCTCAAGTATGTCTTAAGGGGTCTTAGGACCTCTTAAGACACACTTGAGCATTCCAATGTGTCAAAAGGGGTCATGGGGACTTCTTAGGGGTCCTAACACGTGATAAGGCATACTAGGACCCCTAGGGAGTCCTAATGACCCCTTTTGACACATTGGAATGCTCAAGTGTGTCTTAAGGGGTCCTAAGACCCCTTAAGACACACTTGAGAATTCCAATATGTCAAAAGGTGTCATGTGGACTCCCTAGGGGTCCTAACGCATGATAAGGCATACTAGGACCCCTAGGGAGTCCCCATGACCCCTTTTGACACATTGGAATGCTCAAGTGTGTCTGAAGGCGTCGTAGGACCCCTTAAGACACACTTGAGAATTCTAATGTGTCAAAAGGTGTCATCAAAACTTTCTAGGGGTCCTAACACATGATAAGGCATACTAGGACCCCTAGGGAGTTCCCGTCACCCCTTTTGAGACATTGGAATGCTCAAGCGTGTCTTAAGGGGTCTTAGGAACCCTTAAGCCACACTTGAGTGTTTCAATGTGTCAAAAGGGGTCACGGGGACTCCCTAGGTGTCCTAACGCGTGATAAGGTGTAATAGGACCCCTAGGGAGTCCCTGTGACCCCTTTTGACTCATTAGAATGCTCAAGTGTGTCTTAAGGGGTCCTGAGACCCCTTAAGACACACTTGAGTGTTCCGATGTGTCAAAAGGGGTCATGGGGACTCCCTAGGGGTCTTAACATGTGATAAGGCATACTAGGACCCCTAGGGAGTCCCTGTGACCCCTTTTGACACATTGTAATGCTCAAGTGTGTCTTAAGGGGGTCCTTAAGACACACTTGAGCATTACAATGTGTCAAAAGGGGTCACAGGGACTCCCTAGGGGTCCTAGTATGCCTTATCACACATTAGGACCCCTAGGGAGTCCTCATGACCCCTAGGAAGTCTCTCTGTCCGCCTCCAGTGAACTATTCTTCAAAGCCTCCATTTCTACGTAGCTAGGGTTTATGACACCTGTAAGAGGCAGACTTAATAGAAAGATTTAGCTGACCCCCTTTAAAGACCTAAAAGAAACGAGAAGAAAATTTAGGCCAAAAATATATACCGCATTTCTATATGTAGTACTGTAAGCTTCAACAATCCAGCTGGCTTCCTCTGCTAAGGCACGAAGAACTTCATTAATGTATGCTCTAGGAGGAAGATTATAATTTCCATATTTCTGTAAGAGATTCTCCAAAATTTGTAATATTATATATAATATATTAGTATACATTAGTGTATATATATATATATATATTATATACATGTTAGTATATATAATACATTAGTATATTATAATACATTAGTATATTTTAATACATTAGTATATATATAATAGACATTATATATATCATATGCATCTTTTATTTATATCTATTATATACATCAATAAATGTATAGTTAATTTTTTTTCATTTGCTGCCACCTTTTTTTCATCAGCCTGAGAATATTGGGTACTTGATATGAAATCAGATACCTGATTTTTGCCAAGTAATATTTGACCAAAATATTCCCTGTCCGCACAGACCAAACAATCACGGGATTTGATACTTTTTTCATGCGTTGCAAAAAAAAAAGTGATTTGGGGCCCATTGTTTGATTTTTGTCAACTTGTGGTCTCACCATGGGAAGCAGCAGTCATTGAAAGGCTAAATGCAAGAGGAAGTTGACAGATGACGAAATTCAAGCATATAGGGAAAAAGATAAGGAAAATCACTGAAGGAGAGAAGGTATGTTAAACATTAATCAAGGTGACCCCGTAAATGTAGTTGGAAGTGAGTTTAATTTGAAAATGCACAGATGGAGATTGAAAATGTAGACTTTGGGAATGAAAATGTTGCACAAGAACCACATGAATGTTATACATCTCCAAATTATATGCGAAATGAAGTCCCTTGCAATAAAGATAATCAATCTTCAAATTCAAGGCTTTCAAGAACACCTAAATGGTTAATTGAAATTGAGGAGAACATTATGAATAATTGGGAAGGAAAGAGGTCACATAGAACCGTTAGGTTGTGGGCTTCAAGACTTTATGATCAATTTTTTTGAAACAAGACATTGGTTGAGCAATATCAAATTTTTGTGTAGTTGTTAAAGATGCAAAACATGAGACCTATGCTTGTGAAATTGAAGATTCGTGTGAACAAGAAAATGGAGAGAAATGACATTGTTGTGAAGAATCTTTTCAATGCTCTCAATAGCATTGGGAAGACTAGTAGAGAAAAAGACAAGAGAGTTGCTCGGAGGGTTATTACAACCTCCTTAGTAAGTCACTAGTTGAGAAAGGCTCGTTTGATGAGACAAACTTGTGTTGACTTCAATATAGACCATAAAACTTTGGGTAGAGCACTTGCAAGAAGAGAAAGACTTGATGATCCGCTTCAAATTGATACATGGGCTTATGGTGGGAGACTTCCACGTTTTGATAAGAAGCTAATAGATGTTGTCAAGGATGAAATTCAACAATTTTGGGATGCTAACTCAAGAGTGTCACCAAATGTGAAGGATGTCTTGAAGTTGAGAGTTGGCAATGGAGACCACACTCCACATCCTAAACATTATGTGGAGGTAAGTCAAACAATGTTGTATAAAAAATTTTGTGAGACACATCCAACATTGAAAATATCACAAAGGTCTTTTGAATCCGTGAAACCATTTTATTGTGTACCCCTTAAGATTCGAAATACATGTTGTTGCAAATATCATGTTGAGTTTTCAATGCATCATGAATTATTACGGTCCATTCATTCTACTTTGCATACTAATGAAATGCTAGAGGATTGTGGTGCAAGTGGTCTTCCCAAATCATCAAGAGACTTTCTAGATCAATTTTTATGTCATAGAGATGATGGTTGTTTATTTTATAAAAAAGATTGCTTAAATGCCAAGTGCTCAGAATGTGGTGGCTTGTCCAAGTTTAGAACATGTTTTCATGAGGGTTTGGAACACAATTTTGGAAAGACACTTGTCCAAAGAAAGGTATATGAAATAGTGAAATATACATTGAAGAGTGGAGGTGAAGGCTCTAGATGTGAGTTAGTTGCAAAAGAATACAATGTTGCTGATTTTATCTCAGATTTCAAGACAAATCTTTTTTACAAGTATGCAAGGCATAGTCACAGGTCTCAATGGTTGGATAAAAAATTTAGGACATGTAAGGACACTTTCCCCATTAGAACTATTATATCTATTGTAGACTTTGCGGAGAACTATACATTGCAGCCCCAAAATGAGACTCAAGCTCAATATTACAGTTCCATTCAGGTTGCTATTTTTGTACACATCACATATAGACATTCCCCTAAAAGCACAAAAGATGAGAAAAAGATAATCAGAGACTACCAATTTTATATGAGCGATGATAGGTCTCACTCTCATGAGTTTGTTCAACATTATTTCCAGAACTATTTTGACTTCTTGCAGGAAAATGGTATTGCTATGGATAGGCATCTCATTTGGTCGGATAATTGCACCGGTCAATTTAAGAATGCCAGAATGTTTTATTGGTTGTGTAGAATGCATGTGGAGAGAGGTGTACCTCATATTTGGAGTTTTTTTGAGTCAGGGCATGGGAAAGGGGAGCATGATGGAGCAGGTGAATGTGTTTAGAGACCTCTAGTTAAGGAGCAATTAAGGATTTCAGGTGTTGTACTTCTTGATGCTCATTCTATTGTTGATTGGTGTACTTTAGCATTGTCATAGGGGGGGACTCTTGATTTTAGAGTGCGTAGATTCTTTTGGTTGGTTGAGGAGGGAACTATAGGAGATAGATTGGATTGTCAAATAGTGAAAGACTCTTAAAAAATGCATTCATTCCGAAGCTCCAATAGTAGTACATGGACCATTTGGACACGAGAGTTGGCTTGTTTTTGCCCCATGTGTTTTCAGTATGATTGGGATCATTGCGAGTCAAGTGAGTGGGTGGATACATGGGTTCCACAGTATCTGACTCCTTTATCTTTGACACTCTCTATAAGAAATGATGACATGGACACTTCAGTTGACTATGACCATCTTTCATATCTTCTGAAGCTAGGAGATGTTTTTGCATTGGTTGCACCGCAGGGGAATGATGAGAGGTCAGATTATTGGTTAGCACATTGTGTATGAGGTAAAAAGAAGCTTGTACAACTAATATCAGATGGTGATGGGTTCACATATCCTACTGGTTCAGTTGTTGTTGCGGGAACATGGCTATGAACATACATGATTAGAAAGAATGGAGTTCCCACATTTGAAGACTATGAGAAGCACAAAACTATTCTCATGTATTCACACCTTGTTATAGCAACAAATGTCAAGTTGTCAAAGCATCAAGGAATACCAAAGACAAAAGAACTTTGGACTATTACTACTGTTGATCATGAAGCACTATTGGAGACCTTGAAGCAAAGAGATGACCCTTCAGGAATACTTGACTAGGTAATAAGTTAACTTAGTGCATTGTTTTCTAAGTTCGTTAAGCTTAATTTCAATACATTAATTTAACCTTTCTTAGATTGTATTTTGAGTCAATAAACTTGGTTTTGTACATGGATTGTAACTTGTGCAAGAGAACCTATGGAGACGCCTATGGTCACCATGGATCCAATCGGAGATAGAAGGACAAAGGGATCCTTAATGGTTAATTGAGATCTTTTGAAGCCTATAATGGCAATTTGTAACAATCAATTTGATTTAAAAGTTAAATGTCCTAAAAATCTTCATAAGGACTTATGACCAAAATCATGTATTGGTGGCCAATAGTTCCAAGAAGGGATCTTACATGTCATATACTTATGTCATTTGCATGGTTTGAATTCTTACATGTTTGATTGTTGTTTCTAATGCTTTAAGGATATTATTTTTTAGCATTTCAAACAATCTATAAAAGTTAAACCTCAAACATAATAAGCTCCACAGTTCAAATTTCACAAGCTTAATCATGATTAATTTCACAGTTCAAATTTTAAACATACCACTAACAGTCAGTTGAAGGTGGCTCAACAACGTATCTTTCAAACCGGCAGCGATCTTCCGGGGCTCATATCTCAGACTTCGTGAGAGGTATCGACAAATTTTCAACTGCTATGAGATTGTGTTTTTGAGGTCTACAATAACCTCTCTTGATTTTGGGCAATTCGAATTCGTTTGCATTTGGCAAGGTGATCTCAGTCGATGCCAAAACTTGCAGTGAGGGTCAGTTGAAAGTGGCTCAGTAGCGTATCTTTCAAACCGTCCAACCTGGCATCAAACCGTCTACTCCATTGGCTCTAGTTGGCCAAGTCAATACTAGTGACAACCCTATTCTACCCACAGAGTCACTGGAACGCTCGCGACCATGCTTGACCCAAGTGACCCCAAGGTGCACTAAGCATGATTGGGAAGCAATATTCTGGGGCTTGTATCTCAGACTTCATGAGAGGTATCAAAAAATTGTTAGGTAATACAGGATCCTATTTTCAAGTCTACAATAACCTCTCTCAGTTTTGGGTGATTTGATTTCATTTGTATTTGGCAAGGCGATCTCAGTCAATGCCAAAACTTGCAGTGAGGGTCAGTTGAAAGTGGCTCAACAACGTATCTTTCAAACCATCTGACTTGGCATTGAACCATCTACTCCATCAGCTCTAGTTGGCTGGGTAAATGCTAGTGACAACCCTATTCTACCCACAGAGTCACTGGAATGCTCGTGACCACGCTTGACCCAAGTGACCCCAAGGTGCACTAAGCACGATTGGGCAGCGATCTTCCAAGGCTCATATCTTGGACTTTGTGAGAGGTATTGACAAATTGTAAGGTGCTACAAGATCATTTTTTTGAGGTCTACAATAACCTCTCTCAGTTTTGGGTGATTAGACTTCCTTTGCATTTGCAAGGCGATCTCAGTCGATGCCAAAACTTGCAGTGAGGGTCAGTTGAAAGTGGCTCAGTAGCGTATCTTTCAAACTGTCCAACCTAGCATCAAACCATCTACTCCATCAGCTCTGATTGGCTGGGTAAATGCCAGTGACAACCCTATTCTACCCACAAAGTCACCGAAACGCTCACGACCATGCTCGACCCAAGTGACCCCAAGGTGCACTAAGCACGATTGGGTAGTGATCTTCTAGGGCTCATATCTCAAACTTTGTGAGAGGTATCAAAAAATAGTTAGGTGATATGGGACTTTTTTTTCAAGGTCTACAATAACCTCTCTTGGTTTTGGGCGATTCGACTTCGTTTGCATTTGGCAAGGCAATCTCATTCGATGCCAAAACTTGTAGTGAGGGTCAGTTAAAAGTGGCTAAGCAGTGTATCTTTCAAACCATCTAACCTAGCATCAAACCTTCTACTCCATTGGCTCTGGTTGGCTAGGTAAATGCTAGTGACAACCTTATTCTACCCACAGAGTCACCGGAACACTCGCGCCCACCCTCGACCCAAGTGACCCCAAGGTGCACTAAGCACGATTGGGAAGAGATCTTCTGAGGCTTGTATCTTGAACTTCATGAGAGGTATCGACAAACCATTAGGTGCTACGAGATCATGTTTTTGAGGTCTACAATAACCTCTCTCAGTTTTGGGCGATTCAACTTCATTTGCATTTGGCAAGGCAATCTCAGTCGATGCCAAAACTTGCAGTGAGGGTAAGTTGAAAGTGGCTTAGCAATGTATCTTTCAAACCATCTAACCTAGAATTGAACTGTCTACTCCATCAGTTCCAATTGGCTGAGTAAATGCCAGTGACAACCCCATTCTTTCCATAGAGTCATCGGAACACTCGCGACCACGCTCGACCCAAGTGACCCCAAGGTGCACTAAGCACGATTGGGCAGCGATCTTTCGGGGCTGGTGCAAGGCACCTTCCACTAGTAGGAATTTGAATTGCATTGTTATGTTTGTAATAAATAGGATGGATCTAAATAGATCATCCTAATTTTGGTTTGGAATCCCTAATGTGTGATCAAGGATCTTTTGGCAATGTTATAAGCCTAAGATACCTTAGGTCATGGGGTTCACCTAGTTAGTGATAATTTGCTAGGTTAGGCTTATGGAGTCTTAAAGGTTGATTTTAGATTATTTTCACTTGAAAAATCATGTTGATAGGTTTTGATCTCAAAAAGAAATCATAAACTCTATTGAGTTCATAAAATGGCATATTTTGCAAAATTGCAAAAATGCAATAAAAGTTGTTGCAACTTTCTAAAATTTCTCGAGAGATTGGAATTGGAAACCCAAGAGTCAAATGGGTTCTCCAATTGATATAACTTAATTTTGAAGGTTATATATGCTCATCACTTTGAACCATAATGGTAAGAAGTTGATTTTTGTAAACTGATGCCATAAAGGAGGAATACAAACGGTTTTTGAGCCATTTCTCAGAGTTGTACAAGCGTGTACGGACTTACAGGGTCATGATTTGAATGTGGGAATATTGTATTGCATGTTAGTGAACATTGTCATTGATTTGAAGAAGTTTTAGTTTCATTTGTTAAAGTTATTTCAATTCTTTTCAAAACAGTCCAAGAAGCAAGCTTTTCTAAGGCCCTGAACACTAATGGAGGCCTAACTTGCATTCTAGCTGTGGGTTTAACCTAAGAATTTGGAAAATGAAAGTTAGGTCTATGTATCAATGGATTGTAATGGCTCATGTAGTGGCTCAAAGGGAAATTCCTTCATGCATCAGGCCCTAGTCTAAAATTTTGAAAGGATTCAGTCTAGAAAGTAGAAGAAAGTTGTAAAGAAGTGCATAGAATAGATAAGTGAGTGAAGTAAAGGTAGTTTTGAGTCATTTGGGGTTGGAGAAGAATATCTAAAGCACTATACCAATTCCATGAACCCTATTCCTCATACTTTCTTTGTAAACCAAGCTAATTAGGCCAATTAGGTCTGTGTCCAAAGTGGGTGTTAGGTGGCACTGGAGTGGAGTTGGAAGGCAAGACTTTGGGATATTAAATAACTTCTAAATGGGTGTCTGAAAATGCCCTAATTATATCAAGATACTTAGTTGTGCAAAAGTTAGAGTAGAAAACCTCTATTGAGAAGGCTACAAGGAAATTGGCGTGCAGGTCCATTTTGCCATGGTACAGTTTTGGTGGGAATAAAAAAAGTGTTATTTTAGAGGCCTTAGGTCATATGAGGACCATCTAAATGCTTGGGAGTGCTCAGGAAGTCCACTGGTGAAGAGTTCTATCAATAAGTTAGTTTTAGGCCTAGTGTCCCTAAAGCCAAAAAGGCATTGAAGTTTGATTGCGTGTGTAACTTTGCAAAGGGAGTTTATTGGGATAGAAATACATTTTTTTGGTTGTGTTATACCATCAAAAGAGTTTGGGATTACCCTTAAGCCTTTGTGGTTGGTTGGTGAGTTGTGGGAGGTAGTAGAAGGGCACTCCACTTTCTTGTTGTAACCTCTGCATTAGGGGCTCGTATATGTAAAATGTTCGACAAAATGCCTACAAGCAGAGCATGACATATGGAATTATAGATAGGAGTAGTAGAACTAGTAAAAGGTATCCAAAAATGAAGTTTCCAAAGCTTTGTTAGGTTAGACTGGTCGATGACAATGAGAATTGGTTTTGCACATCAACAGTATTGGCATTCGAGAACATGATAATCTATAACGCAATTTCAATATTAAGACATTATCATTTCCTAAGAATGCCCCAACACCAAATGTCAAGGAGGACCTGAAATCTTCCCTGATGGACAGAACCTTGTTTCATGCTCAGTTGTGGATTCATAGAGGTCTGGGACTATATCAGTGGGAAACTTAAGAGTGATTTTCAATACCAAGCTAATGATGCCTTCATGATGCATGATAATGTAGTTCTTTATGTTGACATCAGTCATGATTCAGAGATGTTGGCTTCAGGTTTACAGGGTGGGAAAATTGAGGAGGACGTGTTTGCAATTGAATCCCAAAATACGTATGTATGATGGCTTTGACAAAATGTTTCTTGGTGTCACTTGCATGAAGCGGTATGTGTGTGGAGAGCCATAAATGACATGCTCTAGTTATAGCACCAAGCATCCAATCAAAACATAGAGGAATTAACACTTGTTTTGCAATAAGATCCAGATGGCACTATTCTATAGGAATAGATCCATTTTGAAAGATGTAGAGCACCAAGTAACATGGACTTTCATAACAAAATATTACCAAGGAACTCACAAAGGGAGACTTTAATGTATTCGAGAAAGAAGATGTGGATAGACATGTCCTCAAGAATTAGTTATTATAACAGGAAAGAAACTGACCAAAAGGGGAAAATAAATAAGGCTCGTAGAGGAGATTTTGGGGGTTCCGGATTCCGCCTGACCCGAGAGACTTTGTGCCAGGGTAGGGATAGATTAGGATTTTTATTGTAATGCAGGGAAAGAGGGATTTTATTTTCAGATAATGATTAATGTACAGGAATAGTAAAATATTTGTTGTTTTGCTGTGTTCAAAGAAGGATATGTCAGCATATTAAAACTTTGATTTTAGATGCTCACTTTCTGATTGATATTCATCTTTGAATGATATTGGTTTCTTTTGAATGTGTATCTGTTATGTCTAATCATCAGCACAATCATCTATGGACTTTGTGCTATAGTTTTTCATGTATTTGGAAAGAACCATTCGTCTTTCTCTCTTAGTTTCTTTCTGTAATGCATTGTTTAGGCAAATGAAATTTGTAGCATTTACTGTCCTTTTCTTTTCAGTAAATTAGTCCCTTCACGTCTATCTCATGTTTACGAATAGATGTTTGTAAGTCTTTATTGCTTTCAGGTTAAAAGCATTATCGTTTATAGTTTAGTTGATTCATTGTAAATCCTGCACGGGGAGCTATACCCAAATAATTCAGAGGGCACTTATGCTTCTCAATAGCGAAGTGACCCAACTATTGGTGTTGGTTGAATCTTTTTGTTTGGGCTTTAAGGGTCATTTTGTAAGCATTTCTTTAGAAGACAAATCTGTTCACCAACAAGAAGTTAAACCTCAAACATAATAAGCTCCATGAACAAGGTATTCTAGAGTAAAGAAAAATAAATGTAACTTCAACAAGATATAATTTAAATCATAATGATAATCATAGTCAAGATATAACTTCACCATTCAATTCCATAAACATGAATAATAAATATGTATATACAAAAGATGATGCAAATATAACATATAAATGAACATGTTCTATATATGTATCAAATGTATCAAAAGTATGTCCATATAAAAATATGGCACATGCCATTTCAAAATGTCTACAAAATCAATGTTTTAAGGTGTACAATGTGGCATATATGCCATCTCAAAATGTGTCAAGTGTCATCTCGAAATGACCACAAAACTAAAACTGCATCCTATGCTGTAGGGGGATCATCAAAATGTAGCCTCTTTGAAGAAGTGTTGGGCTCTGATTGATCCTGCATAAAAAATGAGTTCAAACCAAAGTTAGATTGATTACTTTATATGATTTGTACACACACACACAAACACACACACACACACACACACACACACACACACACACACACACACACACACACACACACACACACACACACACACACACACACACACATATAATTCATAATTTTCAAACACTAATTTAATTAAAATTATAACTGAATACAAATATTTGTACCTAGTCTCTCGATTGCCTACCACAAGCAGGTGTCCTATCATAAGTCCTGGGTAGCGAAGGGACCATGCCAACAATACCAACTCTGACCTATAAATATATATTTGCAATAATGAGATTAGTAGAGTGGTGCAACATAGAGTAATAAATCTACAAAATAGGATGATAGCATAATATAATTACAAATTGATTGAACTAAAATAAAAACTTACATCTGGTGATCCCTCCTCTGGAATAGTGGGCTAGGTCAACAAAGAAATGAAGGATTCTCATGGGGCCTCCCTCACAGTCGGAGTAACCTATGAGAGTAAAATGATTGTCAATTATATATCAATGTACTTTATCATAGCAAACCTGCTTACAAAATACAAATAGCAATATGTAAAAGTCTACGTACAATCAGGCTATCACTCTGAATCGAGATGTTTGTAACCCTACGCTGTCGAACTGGTGTCGGGACATCATTGATAGCCACACCCTATACAATAAAGTGCAAGTAAAATATTTATTACTAAACACAAGTGGCATACATATGCGTGCATAATTAATCTTAAACAATTAACTACCTTTCCTTTGTCGACACCTGATGAAGGAACCCCCTCATGCCCCCCACTGACATCAGTTGTAGCTTGCAAGAACATAATAAGATGACAATATATATTAGTAAATGTATGAATTTTATTGCTCTAATTGATAGAGATTTAAGCATGTGCACCAAATGATATAAAAAAAACTAATGGGTACATAATTTATAATATACTGTATAGTCATCAAGGCCAAATAAAATGGCCGAAAGTGTGGACTCATCCACCTATCTCACCTCCTCCTATGTCATCAACTAAACATAAATGGAAAAAATATATATACATAAGTGCATGCAATCATTAAAACTAATCTAAATAAATAAATTATTTTTAAATTAAATACGTCATGTGACAAATTTATTTATAATGTTTACTCTTACCGTATCAATAGGAGTCAATGGCTCTGCCTACACCTCCTGAGCACTCTCATGAGATGTAGATGCTCCATGAGGTGTTGTAGCCTCTGTAGCTATGTCTCCTGTATCCCCCTCATCAATATAATGAAACTAATATATATCAGAATTAGTAAGCGGTCCGACGCACATATGCCTACATGTAATGCACATATGGGACTTGCATACATGTGAACTCTGACGAGCTGTCGATGCGCTAGCAGCATCCAAAAGAGGCAACACTGACCTGGTCTGAGTGATCAACTGATCACTCAGTAAATGAAAGGCCCTGATAGTCTGTGAGGCAGCCTTTGCAATGATATCAAGATGCCGCACTGGAGGAGGGGGTGCGACATCAGTGGGGGGGACAAAGGTAGTGGCCTTTCGGTGCTGGGAAGATGGCCTAGTATGAGGAGCTCCTCTGCCTATGCCCATGTTGGGCCTCATACTCCAATAATCAACATGGTGACCAAGCACAAAATCAACATACAATTTTTTAAGGAAATAAAATGGGACCTCCAAATTGCTATGGGGTGGTTTATCAAAAACCATCCACCAACAATCCCAAAAGTTTGTGTGCATTGCTTCATTTGTGCACCATTTTATTGATAATTTGGGCTTTTTGGGGTCAACTAGTATTCCGGTTTTAGGATTGACAAAAAGGGCGGCTATATCTTCCTTACTTATATTAAGGGCTACAATCCAATCATGGTCAAGCCCATCATCAAATTGGGCATGCATATCATCATGCCAATGAAGAGCAGCATTATGTTGTTGCATGAGTGTGTCAATGTTTCCAACAATTGTATTTAGTGTGGCAAGCATGGGACCTAATGTAGGTATATTTTGATACGTGTTTTGGAAACCCCGTATTGTGTTCAAATTTTCTAGTATCAAATCTTGTAAAGATGGAGGGTTTTGAAGTGAGGGATTATTTTGGGGATCGTTATTTGGTGCGGGAGGGTTATTTTCTTCATTGTTGTCAGCCATGCCTGATTAAATAAAAAAAAATCTAAATTTCAATCTAATTTCATATATTATTAAAAATATAAATAGAAAACCCTATTTTAAAAAAAAACACTACATTTAGCATGAAAATGAAATAAATTAATAAAAATCATATAAATAACCACTTACTGAATATGCTTGGAGTTGAATTTGTTGTTTCTAATATCAAGTATCCGAAAATATATCGGGTATCTAAAAATCACAGAAATAACTTAGAAAATCATGCAAGGAAATGAGAAAAAGGGCTCACGGGTTTTGGATTTATGCCATAGTTATCAGGTACCTGATTAGGCCTGTGCTTTGGTGGTAGGTTTTCCTAGGTGTACTGACACCCATGCCTACTAAAAAGTCAACAGGCACTTTCATGTGCTTTTGGATGAGTGAAAAGTGAATGTTTTTCACATCGCCACTTTTTGGCCCCTCATGATCTTGCACATACCCAGCCACCACATGTATGTCCACTATGCATTAAATGTATCTACCTTTGACCTATGCATTTCAATTCCTAGAATCTTCTCAATATGGCCTCCACCTCATCAATGCTAACACTCGTTGTTGATTCCTACCTGAATTCCAGTCCCACCAGTGCTCCCTCTAATCTCTTCAGGCTGTCCTCCCATTCTGGCAATAGATCCTGAGCTGTGTGCATGTTTCTTGAGAAGGCAGAGAGGTTCTCAAAATCATCCTTTATGAAAGATTTTAGTCTAAAGAACTCTTCCAATTTCTCCTTCATGTTGTCAATCATTATTTCCTCCTCAACCAACCTTTGTAACCACAATGATGAAATGGTATTGGAGAGCTCCTACCAGATATTCTCAATTATCCCCTTCAATCTAGCTAAATCCTTAGTGAAATTTTTAAATATTTCCTTTACCAAGAGAACTGCACCATACCACCGAGGGAAATCATATGCTCCTTCTCCGATGACCTTGTTGTCAACAAATATTTTCCTAGGGGTTTCCATCAGCTCCTCCAAGTCAGAGATTGCATCATCCTGATAAATGTGCTCATCCTCCCAAGTCTCCTCTATGAAATGAATTTGGAAAAGTATGGCCAATGCCTTATCATGAATCCAAACTAACTCCTCAGCATGGATCTAGGCCTCATTCTTGATCCCCTTAATCCAAGTCTATGCACCCTGCACAATCCTCCTAATCTTGTTAATGGTCTCAACTAACTTAGTTGGAACAATTGGTGGTGGAACTAAAGACGAATCCTCTTCTCGAACTAGGTGAGGTAAGTTGTCAATGTATGCACATAAAGCCATGATCTCTCCCTTTTTCCTCTGATATTTTTCTTCCAACTTCCTCATCCTATCCTTGATAGCTTGTGTCAAATCGTCAAATTCCTCCATGACCTATTCTCGAGAGGCCAAGATCAACCTCTGTTATGTGATAATCCTCAGGAGCAATTTGATCATTGGTCTTGTCAACTGCTCGAGTTTCTATCTGCAAAATTTTGGATCCCGATTCTCCTCTCATGACCTTGCTGAACTTCTTGGCTTTTTCCTTTTCTCCTGATTGGCAATTCAATCTAGAATCTCTTGTAACTCAACTGTGGGGTCTACCTCCTTTTTCTGGCTTCTTTGAATTCTCTGCCTGAGCCACTCTAGAGCATATGTATTCAAGTCCCTATGTACTGCTAATTGTTCTTGTCCTTGCATTGCTCTAGTATCAATCTCCTCGACTCCAAGAATTTATGCCATTGTTTCAAGAGCAAGTGCCTGTATGGTGGGAATCTCCTCCTCTTCCGCTAGGGCCTCTTCTTCTACCTTAGGGATTTCTTCCTCAATTATCTTTCTCAAGATGACACTGATACTCTCCTCTATTCCAACATCCTATTCCCCACTCCTTCTTGGCATGGACCTCCCATTGGCATTAATGCTTAATCTATCATGTATCAGCCTAGTCATGCATTGTTTTCCTTGTTGAGTTCTTCTTTCACTTGCTTTTCCTTCATGCCTGGTGAGTGCTCCTATTTCCTGTACACTGGGAGTATGGCTAGGAAAGGATGGTGCACTCTTAGACCTCAATCTCTTTTTTTTTGGTTCTTCAACATGAAGATCCAATCTCCTCTTTGTATGCATTTCTTGAGTTGCACCCTTCTCTGTTATGCTCTCTAAACTCCCCGATGGGATGTCTCTTTCTTCTACTCTTCCTCTAGATGGTTTCTTTGGTCTCTCATCTCACAACTATGGATGACCTAACAACTTGTAGGTCCAATCTGTTAGGAATAAGGTGTCTCAACCTTGGATAATTCCTATTCTTATTATTTGTTTTGTAAAATGTATTTCTTGCAAATAATGTTGATGTGTCGGCATCTTGAATTGTGTGTAAGGAGATCATGGCTAAAATGGTTATGACAGATTCCTATGACACATAAGAGCTATGTCAAGAAGATTCAATGATAGGTGAAGACATGTGGCAACTAATAAATTTGAGTATTGTACACTCTCCCCCAATCATGGGGTTCCTATTTTCTCAGAGAATGGTAAAACCCTAATACAGTTATCTTTGGGAGTAGCCCTAAAAAGTGAAGTGCATGATATAAGCATTTTTTAGGGTTGCGAAGAGATGTGATGTGAGTGTATTGTTGGAAAATTTTATGCTGCCATGATTTGTCTTCAAGGGTTTCAAAATCTTTTGAAAGAACTTGCATTGCAAGTGTATTGTAAGTTGAAATAGTTTTGATCAATACATTGTGCAGGTTTTGGAGTGCTGGGGTTTTTACCGAAAGCTTTCCACAGAGTATATCATTGTGTTATTCTCTATTTTTCTATATGCATGGTATGTGGTTGCAATATCTTTGTTAAAGTAGTTAACAAATCTGAAATTGTAAGGATTTAAAAGAATTTGCACAATACTCTCCTATAGAGATTAGCGTAGGAAGCTGTTTCCGCACCTGAGTTTCCTTACAAGTGGTATCAGAGCCTGATCAACTTTTGATCCTAGTTGTTGGGTAGGGTTTTTTGAGCTAATGTCAAGTTTGAGTGGGAGTTTTTTGCAGAGCATTTTGAATCTTATTTGCAGATTAAGATGGCGAGTTCATCATATGGAAAAATGGAGGTGGAGAAATTTAATGGCACTAATTTCAAGTTGTGGAAACTCAAGATGGAAGACATGTTGGAAGATCATGACCTATGGGAAGTGACTTCAAGTGCTACAAGACTAGAAACTATAGCTCAAGCAAATTGGGATATCAAAGACCGTAAAGCTAAGGGTCTCATAAGACTCTGTTTAACCGATGTTGTTCTTTTGAATGTTCTAGATGAGAAAATTGCAAATAGTTTGTGGGAAAGACTTGCGGCCATGTATCAGGCCAAATCTCTGGTGAACAAGTTGTTCCTGAGGAAGAAGTTGTACTCTCCATGAATGGAGGAAGGTGGATCCTTAACGGGTCATTTAAATGCATTTAATCTACTGGCTGCACAGTTGACATCAGCTGGTGTCAAGTTAGAGGAGGAGGATCGTTGCTACACACTTTTGTATTCTTTACTAAATTCATGGGAGCATCTTGTGATGGCTCTCGGAAGCATGTTAGTCACCTTCAAAATGGATGATGTGGTGTCTTTGCTGCTATCAGAGGAGATGCGGAGAAAGGCTTCCGTTTTGGAAAAAGAAGCCTTGCTGTTCATGGGAGATCCACTGAAAGAGGGAATAAAAATGACAATAAGTCTGACAATAAGGGTAGATCCAAATCCCATGGGAAGTCAAAGACTTCCAATAAGTCCAAGGCAAAATATTGGAACTGTGATAAATCTAGGCACTTCCGTAAAGACTACAAAGAGTCGAAGAAGAAGAAGAAAGGTTCAGATTCAGCTTCAGAAAGATCTCAAGAAGATGGTGATGCATTCATCATAGCTTTGGCAGCCCATGCATCTGATGATGTGTGGTTTGTTGAATCAGGTGCATCTTTTCACATGACCTCTCATCAAAACTAGTTCTCAAAATATGAAGAGTTCGATGGTGGAAAGGTGTACTTGGGTGATGATTCTCACCTAAAGATAGTTGGATGCGGAAGGGTCACTATCAAATTTCCTAATGGATGATTAAAGGGAATCAATGGAGTTATGCACATTCCAAGTTTGGCATGAAATCTATCATCTGTAAGTATGTTGAATGATGTAGGTGTGCAAGTTGTTTTTTCGAAAGAAGGATGCAAGATGATGAGAGGATCGATAGTTCTTGCAAGGGGTATTAGGAGAGGTACCTTATTTCAGCTAGATGAATGTATTCCTCTATGTAATAGTTCTTCATCCTCACCATCTAAATGAGCAGTGAAGAATTCTATGGTTATTGGTTCCGATGGCAGTGCAAACACTTTGGAAGGTAAGCTTCCTGCAGAAAAGACAATGTTGTGGCATATGCGATCTGGCCACATTGGTGAAAAGGGTCTCAGAATCTTGAAAAATTAAAATCTTGTTGAGGGGTTAAATGATTGCAATCTCAAGTTTGACTTCTACGAACACTGTGTCTATGGTAAACAAAATCATGTTCAGTTTTACTCTAGTTCTCACAAATCTTCTGATGTATTTGGTCCTGTAAAAGTTCCTTCAATCTCCAAGTCTGTATTTTTTATATCTTTCATAGATGATTACAGTAGAAGGACTTGGATTTATTTCCTTAAAAGTAAGACACAAGTCTTTAGTTAGCTCAAGGAATTTAAAGCTCTTGTAGAGAATCAGACTAGTAAGAAGATTAAGTGTGTGAGAATTGACAATGGTGGTGAGTTTTGCTCAGTAGAGTTTGAATAGTTCTGTAAAGAACAAGGTATCGAGAGGCATAAGACAACTCCTTATACCCAATAGAAAAATGGATTTGCAGAGAGAATGAACAGGACACTGATGGAGAAGGCTAGGAGTATGCTTAGTGGACCTGGTTTAGAACAAAGGTTTTGGGCCGAAGCTATGGCCACTTCTTGCTATCTGGTTAACAGATCTCCTACATCAGCCCTTGTTGGTAAGACACCCATGGAGGTGTGGTCTAGTAAGAAGCCTTCAATTAGACATCTTCATGTTTTTGGTTGTGAAGCTTATGCACATGTTCCAAAGGAGAAAAGATCTAAGTTGGAAAACAAAGTTGTTAAATGTATTTTCATCGAATACAGTGCTGGTCTGAAAGGATACAAGCTTTGGGATCCCGTGACTAGTAAGGTGTTGTATAGTAGAAATGTTATTTTCAGAGAGCTAACATCTTCTCCTATTGTGCTACAACCACATGAAAAAGAAAAGGAAAAAGATGTTGTTCAGTTGCCTCCTACCCCTGAGAAGACTGAACAGAGAGACCATGTTGGGCCTAATGAGGAGGAGAGCTCTAGCAGCTCTGATAGTTTGGAAGAAGAGAAAGAACAACCTCAACCGTAGCCCTTGAGGAGATCCATGAGATAAAGAAAGCAACCAAAAAGGTTTGTTTATTCTATGTTAGATTCCAGTTGTGCCTTTGCTTTGATTACTAACACTGATGAGCCTAGATCTGTGAAAGAGGCTTTGGGCATGGAAGATGCAGGTTCCTGGATTGAGGCTATGGATGATGAGATGGCTTCATTGGAGAAAAAAAAAACTTGGGACCTTGTACCTTTTCCTAAAGGGAGAAAATTTGTTGGCTTTAAATGGGTGTTCAAGAAGAAATTCTGTGCAGATGGCAGTGTTGAAAGGTACAAAGCTAGATTGGTTGCAAAGGGGTATTCACAGGTAGAGGGAATAGATTATGGTGAAATATTCTCTCCTATTGCAAAGTTGACATCCATTAGATTTCTATTATCTCTTGCTACATCATATGATTTAGAGATAGAACAGATGGATGTGAAGACAACTTTCCTTCATGGTGATTTGGAGGAAGAGATTTATATGTCACAACCTGAGCACTACATTGTTAAAGGTAAAGAATCCTTAGTTTGTAGATTAAAGAAATCTCTATATGGTTTGAAGAAATCTCCTAGGATGTGGTACCTTAAGTTTGATGCCTTTGTGTTGTCAATTGGATTTGTAAGATCGAAATCAGATCATTGTTTTTATTTCAGAGTTAAAAATGACCGCCTTTTTATTGTTGCATTATATGTTGATGATATGTTGCTGTTTGGGAAGGGTAAGGGTATGATTTTTTATTTTAAATCTCAGTTGTCAACACAGTTTGAGATGAAAGATCTTGGGGCAGCAAGGTACATCTTGGGTATGGAAATCAGTAGAGACAGGTCTAATAGAAAACTTTGGTTGAGTCAGAGTAAGTATGTGAAGTCCGTGTTGGACAAGTTCAGCATGGTAGATTGTAGACCACTATGTGTTCCTATTTCTATGGGAACAAATTTATCTGTAGATGATTGTCCAAAATCTCCTAGTCAGGTGGAGGACATGAGTAGAGTACCTTATGCTAGTGCAGTTGGTAGTCTTATGTATGCTATGGTCTGTACTAGACTAGATATTTCCCAAGCAGTGGGAGTCCTGAGTCAGTTTATGGCTAATCCTGGATGGGTACATTGGGATGCAGTTAAGCGAGTATTCAGATATTTGAGGGGTACATCAGATTACTCCATATGTTATCATGGTAACTCTTCTGGATCTCCACATTCAATTTGTATTCGTGGGTTTGTGGATTCAGATTGGGCAGGTGATATTGATAGCAGGAGATCCACCAGTGCTTATGTGTTCACTATGTTTGGTGGTGCCATCAGTTGGATGAGTAAGCTACAACCTGTGGTTTCTTTGTCCACTATAGAAGCTGAGTACATGGCTACTACTCATGCTTGTAAGGGAGCCATTTGGCTTAGGAGATTGTGTTCTGATGTTGGTGTTGATGTAGAACATATTACTATTTTGTGTGATAGTCAGAGCGCTATTTGCCTTGCAAAGAATCCAACTTTCCATGCTAGAACGAAGCACATTGATGTGCAGTTTCACTTTGTGAGAGATATGGTGGAAGATGGAAAGGTAAATTTGGAGAAGGTAGATACTATGAAGAATGTTGCAGATGCATTAACAAAACCAGTGGGCACTGAGAAGTTCAGATGGTGTTCAAAGTCTATGGGCCTTTTGGCCTATAGCGGTTAGTTTCTGTTATGTTACTATTGCTCTTACAAGGTGTTCGACAAGTGGGATAATGTTAGGAATAAGGTGTCTCAACCTTGGATAATTCCTATTCTTATTATTTGTTTTGTAAAATGTATTTCTTGCAAATAATGTTGATGTGTCGGCATCTTGAATTGTGTGTAAGGAGATCATGGCTAAAATGGTTATGATGGATTCCTATGACACGTAAGAGCTATGTCAGGAAGATTCAATGATAGGTGAAGACATGTGGCAACTGATAAATTTGAGTACTGTACACTCTCCCCTAATTGTGGGGTTCCTATTTTCTCAGAGAATGGTAAAACCCTAATACTGTTATCTTTGGGAGTAGCCCTAAAAAGTGAAGCGCATGATATAAGCATTTTTTAGGGTTGCGAAGAGATGTGATGTGAGTGTATTGTTGGAACATTTTATGCTGCCATGATTTTTCTTCAAGGGTTTCAAAATCTTCTGAAAGAACTTGCATTGCAAGTGTATTGTAAGCTGAAATAGTTTTGATCAATACATTGTGCAGGTTTTAGAGTGCTGGGGTTTTTACTGAAAGGTTTCCCTAGGGTATATCATTGTGTTATTCTCTATTTTTCTATATGCATGGTATGTGGTTGCAATATCTTTTTCAAAGTAGTTAACAAATTTGAAATTGTAAGGATTTAAAAAAATTTGCACAATACTCTCCTATAGAGATTAGCGTAGGAAGCTGTTTCCACACTTGAGTTTCCTTACACAATCTTCTTTTGGTATAGTCATCCTATCAAGATGTTGTTCAACCCACCACCTTATGAAGTCCATGACTAGCTTTGTCAATACATCAAGATCCATGATCTGCTTTCTCTGCCAGTCATAAGGATGAATGACATTCTCCTTGTTTGAGTTAAAATCTCTTTGGAGAACATTCAGATCCTTTTCCATCTGATTAGAAACATGGACTATCTTACATGCCCTAATCAGGTCTAAGTGTAATCAGGAGCACATCCTCTTCCTAACCTCTTTCTCATTAACTACATTTTCCCAAAATTCCTCATCCCCACCAATACTCTAATCTTATTGTATGGGTAAAAATCAAGCCTTCCTAGATAGAGTGGCAGACGGAATAATTTTAGCTCATAAGGTGACCTCTCAACTATTGGTAGATAGGGACACACTTCAATTGCATCACTTCCAATGGAAAGTGGGAATTCAAGTCCCAACTTCTTCTTCAGGACTTTGTCATAGGTTGTCAACTATCGAGTGACTTCCAAGAGGATCATTTTTTTGGTAGTCTATTGTGGAAGCTTTAACAACTACTTAGAAAATCCCTGGAATCTGATATAGGAGAAGGTGGAAAATTGAATGAACGATGCTCCAAATTCCTCTATCAACTTGATTGCTTCAGAAGATAATCTCATATGCAATCCCTTCTACAAGGTTCTCACAATGTGCATTGCAAACACATCAATAACTCAAGTTTAGTCATCTATGGCCTATAGATGCAGCTCTGTGGGTAATAGTCATGGACCCTTAACCTTGGATTCCCACTTCTCTGGACTCCCTTGTACCTGAATCCTTCATACCTCATGTTTCATGCCAGCATATATATCACACATGAGCTCATGAAGAACTTCTTTGTGTACTCCAAATTCCTTAACTACTATACAATTGATGTGACTAATATACACAGCCCAATCGAGGTGATTGAACTCCTCTACTACTTGTTGAACAAAGTAACACATCCATGTCTTAAAGAGGTATGAGTGGTGTAAACCAAATATCTTGTTGAGAATAATTATTAGATCACTCTATTCATGGTGGAAATCCATCCACACAAGCTCCTTGGGTAACTTGGAGTAGTGGGAATTATTCCTTCTCATCCATTTATTGCTGATGATCTCCTCCCAATGTTGAAATCTAGCCATGTAGACTCGGTGTGCTTGCTCCTTTGTCTTTGAGACCAACCTATGAGATGAAGGGATCCCAATTTCTTTAGTGATAGCTGGCGAGGAGAGATCTGCAATGATATTCCCATCTGAGTCCTTAATCATTCTATCATTGGACTGGTAATGTTTTGCACATTCCACAATCAACTCAACACACTGAAAGGTGGGAAGCATTCCAACTGTAGCTACAATTCTATTTTTTACAATCTAGGCATCCAAGTGTGTCAGGTAATGATCTTTGTAGCCAAACATCCTCCTCTGGAACTTGCTCAAATCGAGACATCCAAGATTCATGTCCTTCACTTCAATCCACTTCGAGACAATTTTGGCCTCTTGGTAGAATTATCCTTGTTCATTCTTGATCAATTGCCTCATGCTTATGCTTTTTCCTCTAGGCTCCACCATCTGTAAAATAGAAAATAAACTGATAGGAGCATGAAAAAAGAAGAAAAAAGTATTTCTTCCCAAGATTTAGCAAATTGCCAGAATCTCTCCATCTTGCTCAACATTGAATTTTCTCTCTCCTCATGGAAATTCATGCCCCTTATTGACTTACTCAAGAAAATCTAAAATTTTTACAAATTTATTCACACTCTCCAAGAAATAATCCTTTTCTCTACCCAACAAATTTACGTCTTTCAAAAAGAACAATTTCTCTCTCTCAAAAATACCCTCAAGTTTGCTCTTCTCAAATTGTGTGAGTGAAATAAGAGAGGCCTTCTCTTATAGAGTTGTAAAACCTGAAAAAGATGCTATAAAGACAACAGGTTAATTTGGGAAACAACTTTACTTTACTCCCAAGATTCTAATTTTGAAGAGATTCTCTGCCACTTATCTAATTTTTTTTCTCACTTTTTAGAACCTACCAATTTGAGTGCTTTGTCTTCATGGATAAGTTTTATCTATTTGTTTTTTCAAATTTTTGGATTTTTTTTTTTAGTTAATTAATTAAATATCAATAAAATCAATACTTAATCATTCTCAAATTTAAAAACATAAAATCAAAAAAATCTTCTAAAGCAATTTCCAATTTTTGTGAACTAATAATTTTTTTTTAATTTTTAATATTTTATCAATTTTTTGTTTTAAATTAAATATTAATAAAAATTAGTATTTAATTAATTTTTTTCTTTTAAATTATGAATCAATTTAATTCAAGTTTATTTCCCAATTTCATTTTTTGATTTTTCATGATTAATTAATTAAATATTAATAAAAAATTAATATTTAATCAATTTTAAATTAAAAACTTAGAATCAAAAACTTTATTTAAAAAAAACTCGGGTTTCAAATTGGTTTATTCTAAGTTGCAAGAAATTGGTCTTTAAACCTCATAATTCCTCACCGTGTTTAAAAACGTGATTGTGAAGACCTTCGAGCAAGATTTCTAGCGGGTGTCAGACTTTGTCTCTTGGAATAATTCCTCCATGTGGTTGAAAATGCACCCAAGGTAAGGCCTAGGTAGGATTTTTGATGTGTTGCAGACTTTTTTGTGTTGACTTCTCCCTCATCGACATTTAAATGCTCTTCGATAAGTGGAGGAGTAGGATTTGGAGGGAGTAATGAACTCTTCTATCGCAGACTTATCCTTAACCAACTTTGAACTGTGCCTCATTAGGCATGAGAGTGGGATTTGCACGGAGTGAAAAATTATTCTATTTGGAAATGTTTTGTGACTACCCTCAAAATGCACTCAGGAGAGGTGGAAGTCAAAATTCTGGGTAGGCTACAGATTGTTTTCTACTTTGACTTTCCATGACTGACCTTAACCTGCGCCCACAAGAGGATTGGAGCAGGATTTGGGGGAGTGATGGATTCTATTTGGCACGCATTTTCTTGAGGATTTACCATGGAGAATGATCATGCAATCTTGCGAGTCCATCTTCGTGTTTGGGCCTTTCCAAATAGAGCTACTGAAATAAAAAGGGCCAAGGCAACGAGAGAGAGAGAGAGAGGGGGGCCCCATCAACAATGGGTGGTCTTGTGATTTGGTCACAACATTTGGTGACTCCATGGGTGAACTGTTGAAAATATTTCAAGGATAAAAATTACTTGGAACCTAGATTTCTTTGTCAATAAAAATTATGCTATCATGAAGAGGGAAAATATAACTCGAAAGGGGAGGATAATTGTATATTGGATCAATACACCATCATCCTTCAATTACCTATGTGTGTACAAATGCATTGATTCCCACTCAACAAAACCACTTAGAAATTTGGTCATGGCGAGCTATAGATTCCTCTTAACTCCAAAAGCATCTTGGACATTTCCCCATTGCCAGTCAGGCATCTATAGCCCCAACGGAGTTGTCACTATAAAATCAATGAAGATTTCTCCACTTGCAGTGAATTATTCTTTCGAACACCTATGGAGATTTCTATGTACCCCCAAAAGCCAACTACTTCATTTTCTCTTTTATTTTCTCTTTTATCCTTTTCAATTGATATTGCATTTCCTTCTTTTCTTTTGGCTTGTGAGAAATGAATCTCACTATGGAATTAGGAGTTATAGTGGCGCTGAAGCAAGATTTTAAAATTTTCATAAGCCGTGACCTCTCCCAAATAAACGGAGATGGACTTGGAGTAATAGTTAGGCGTGAAATATATAGAAATCTTAGAGTTTGAGTGTCAAGACATAGTGCATAACTAACATCCCAAGTCAAGTCTATGGTCCAACCTGATGATAAACATAAGGAAAATCTTAGTTCCTAAGGATCTTCATAAACAGTTATCTAGGAAATGAGATAAACAAGTCACGACAGAGTCTTCAGATGAAGTTTGAAATTACATTATGCCTTCACACAAATGAGAATACCCAAACATCCAAGGCACTTGGAGAAACCAAAACCAAAAACAAAAACAAAAGAAAACCAAAACCACATGAACAAACCAAGCTTAGGGAAAACAAAACCCTAAACTAACTACCAAACTATGAGAAAACCAAAACAACCTAAACTATAGAAAGCCAAAATCCCACCAATGGGAAAGAAAGGGCGTGAAAAGAAATAGGGGAAAAAAACCAAAATCTCCTCTAAACTAGAAGCAAACCAAAGGAAAGTACGAAGGAAAAAGGGAAACCAAAATGAAAGAACAAAAGGGAAAACCTAGACTAACTATGTACATGGTAGGATTTTAGAAGGAAACCTAAGGGCATAAATAATTCTTAAGGAATTTCCCATTGATGGGAAACATGAATTCTTTTCTTGTCAGAGTTCTCAGCTTGAATGCATTATCTCCCAGTATCTCAAAAATTTGAAAAGGCCCCATCCATAGATTATCAAACTTGTCGTGACCGCCTTTCTTTTCATGGGCCTTATCCTAGCAAAGTACCATATCTAAAATTCAAGAATCCTTAACTTTGGCCATTTTGTCAAGTCATCTCTTTACCATAGCTTGATCTATTTTGCAAACTTTTCCATTGTCTGATCTCTTTTCTCTTCCAGGAGTAGTAACTATGTCAAACATGTTTGTGCGATGCCTTCACCTTCCATGTATTCCTGCATAAACAACAATGTTTGGATCCTCAACTGAATGGGAAAAAGTGGATCTTGTCCATAAACCAAATGATAGGGAGACATCCCTTTAGAGCTTTTGATTCTTATTATGTCTTCCCAGAGTGAAAATATTAGTTGCGTATGCCAGTCCCTAGGATTTTTGTCCAAAATCTTCTTGATAGCACTTAACAGATTCTTGTTCATTGACTCAGCTAACCCATTTCCTTGTGAATAGTAGTTTCATGAAAACTTTAGGGTGATCCCATAATCAAACGCCCAGTTTGAAAAATTCATAAATTTAAATGCAGTTCCATTTTCCCATACAAGAGCATGTGGACATTTGCATCTCATGACAATATATTTTTCAAGGAACTTGATGACAACTTCTATCATGCAATGCTTTAGTGCTTGATCTTTTGACCAATGAGTGCAATAATCGGTAGCATCCATGATGTACATGTGTTCTCTTGAAGAAAGTAGATTGATTGGACCAATAAATTCTAACCCCCACTTTGTAAAAGATCTTACTTCAATAATAGGTTGCAAAGGCATTGTAGAATTTCTCTCACGCGTTGTAGCTACTTGACAAGTGTGATAGGTTTTTACATGTTTGTTGACATCTTTAAATAATGTGGGCCAGTCATATCGTGCCCTTGAAATTTGGTGGGCCATAGAGAGACTACTTACGTGACTGGTCCCACACTTGCTATGAAAATGTTCAAGGATTTTCTTCACTTCTTCTTTAGCGACACATCTCAAATAGACTTCATCGTGATTCTTCATATATAGAACTTCTTGTTGAAGCATAAATTGTTGACTCTTCATTTTCAAAGCACCCTTTTGGATATAGTTTAGGTGTTTAGGATACTTCTGATTAAGGAGGTAGTAAACAATGTCATCCTACCATTCACCCAGGGATACTTCTTCCATCACATATACTTGTTGAACCAATCCAGGACTAGTTGTTGCGATTGTTTGTGTCAAAGCTTGTCCTCGAAGTAGATTCATAGGTTGTATCTCCATGTCGTATCCTTGAATAATAGAAATCCATTTTCCTCTTCTTTCTCCCAATTCATTATTCATAAATAATGTCTTCACTATCACATCTGGGACAACTGCATAAACCTTGCTTCTCAAAAGATAATTTTGAAATTTCTTGATTGCCTTCACCAAAGCATAGGCTTTCTTCTCTATGTTTGGATATTTCAATTTTGCATCCTTCAATGGTGAGCTCATAAAGGCAATAGGATGCTCATCTTTCTCCTTCATCCTCTAAGTGAGGATAATTGCACAAGTATGCTTTGATGCAAATGAATATATGTAGAATGACCTAGTGTAATAAGGACTGATCAAAACATGAGCATCCACAATTGCTTTCTTTATCTCTTCGAAGGCCCTCTCTGAGGTAGGTGTCTAGTCTATCTTTGCACCTTTTTTCAACATGTCATTTAGTGTCTTGACAATTTCTACAAATCCTGATATGAACTTCCTTAGGAAGTTGATTTTTCCAAAGAATGACTTTAACTCTTTCTGACTAGTTGGCAGCCCCAACTTTGAAATTGCTTCGATGTGCTCAGGATGAATTGAGATTCCACATTCTAAAATTACATGTCCTATAAATTTTCCTTCAGTGACCACCACCATGCTTTTCTTTGGGTTCAGTGAAATTCCATATCTTCTGCATCTCTAAAAGATTATTCTTAAATTTTTTATATGATCCTCTCTGCACTGAGAAAGCTGATGTAGGAGCATCTTGGGTCCTTGGCAATCCTATGTCACCAAAAACATTTTGGATTTTGTCTGTGTTTCTCAGTTCCTTCTTTGACCGAGTTGGTTGGTTTCCTTTGGTTACCGAGGATGGTCAGTTATCTCCTGGGCAGTTGGTTGTTTCTCTGATGCTCGACGGTGCTTGTCTCTTGCTCGGTCATCCTTGCTTACCGAGTAGTTTATTTAGAGTTTATGTTGAGGCCGACTTGTGCATTGATTATGGGTTGAAAATTTAATGTTGATATCAATCATTGGGAAGCATGTGGTCCCAAATCTGACCATTTCTTTTGTTGATTGTGGATCTAAAACCCGACTGAGTTCGGCAGCCTCTTGTATAAATGTAGTTGTTTGGTTAGAGTTTAGGGAGATAGTTTTGATAGGAGATAGAAGATATTAGATTGGAGATTGTTGAAAGATCCTCACATGTTTGAGGACTTCTGTAATTCATTGTAATATTAGGCCATAACTAGGAAGGCCTTACATCCCGGCATTTATGAATCTATTTAACAAAAATTAATGAAAAATCCTGCATTCTCTCTCTCACTATGTTGTTGTTTGCTTCCGCGAGTTTTTGAGTAGGCTAGATCATTAGGGTGTGCCATTGCTTGGCCCCTCTTGACCCTTCTCTTGTGTTAGGTGCTATCAGAGCGAGGTAAGATCTGGATCTAGGTCCGGGGATCTATGTTTTTAGGTTCCTTTTTGTGAAACCCTAGTTGATTGTTGTGGGGTAGCAGATTGCAATCTAACTAGCAATTGTAGAGGGTTGTCAAGATAGTTTGTGGGAGGTGAGATGCAGATCCAGGATTGGCAGATATGCTAAGAAAAATTATTGCTAGATTAGAAGCTATTGAAACAACCTAGAGAAGAGGCAGATATCTTGAGGATGTTAATGATGATGAAGTTGAGGTGGAACAAGGTGATGTAGAACCTGCACCGGTGATGGATCAGGGTGAAGAAAGATTCTTGTAGGCTTTGACAAGTCTGAAGTCTACACCACATTTTAATCCTCCTAAGTATGGTGGAAAATTGGATCCTGATGAATTGGTAGATTGGATCACTGAGATGGAAAAATATTTTGAGTATGAAAACATTCCTGAAGACAAGAAAGTGAAGATTGCCAGCACAAAGTTGAAAAGTCATGCATCCTTATGGTGGGAACATCTACAGCTGGATAGAAAGAGGAAAGGCAAAGACAAAATCAAGGTATGGAATAAAATGGTGAATAAATTGAAAAGAAAGTTCTTACCTTATGATTATCAGATTAACCTAGTTTAGAAAATGTAAAGCCTAAGGCAGAAAGATAGCTCGGTAAAAGAATATACTGAGGAATTCTATAGATTAGATATCAGATCTGGACATGATGAAGATGATGTGGACAGAATTGCTAGGTACTTGAATGGTTTGAGAGTTTCCATCCAAGAGGAAATTAGTTTGGTCAAGTTGGAGAATATTGAAGAGGCTTATCAATTTGCATTGAAAGTTGAGGAGAAATTGAATAAGAGACGTGAGCAAAGACAAAGAGGAAGAGGTGGTAGATTCCCTAGAGGAAGAGGTAGATCCCATGGTGAAAATGGGAGATCTGAACCTGAAAAGACAAATCTAGATAAAGGCAAGACTGAGTGGAAAGGTGAAAGTTCATCTAGAGGAAGAGGCAATAACTACGGAGGTGGTTATAATAGAGGAAGTTTTCAAGGAACTTGTTACAATTGTGGAGAAGAAGGACATAGATCTTTTGAATGTACACATGCAAGTAAGAAGGCTAGTAGCAGTATAAATTCTTTGGTGCAAGAAGAGTCATCGAATGAACTTGAGAAGGAAAATAACTTCATGGTAAGGAGAGCACTGTGGAATGAAAGAAAAAATGAAGATCTGGTAAGGAAAAGTTTGTTCAAGACCAGATGTAGAGTTTCTGAAAAAGTTTGGAAGGTAATCATTGACAGTGGTAGCTCGAAGAATCTGGCATCTGAGGAAATGATCACAAAATTGTAGCTGAAGAGGTTGGAACATCCAAAACCCTATTAGATTTCATGGATCAAGGATGAGCATACACTCTTGGTAAGTGAGCAATGTTATGTGAATTTGAAAATTGGAAAGTACTATGCTAAGGTATTGTGTGATATCATGCCTATGGATTGCTATCATATTTTGTTGGGTAGACCTTGGCAATATGATAGACATGCTATATATGATGGGAGATTGCATAAGTATACTATTGTGGCTGATGGAAAGAAACAAATCTTGTTACCTTTGATGGAAGAACCTATTAGTAATGTTTTCACATCTATGAAAGTTTGCTTGATGGAAGGAAGAAAGTTTGTTAAGGATTTGAAAAAGAGTGATGTATGTTTTGTTGCGATTCCTAACAAACTAAGTAAGAAAATAGAGGATAGTGTTCCTGATGAGATTGATAAGTTACTCACCAAGTACAGTGAAATCATTTCTAATAATGTACCTAATGGTTTGCCACCAAAAAGAAGCATTGATCATTGTATGGATCTAATCCTTGGAGCTAGTTTACCGAATAAGGCACCTCGTTGGTTAACACCTACTGAGAATCAGGAATTGAACCGAAAGATTCAAGAGTTTCTAGAGAAAGGTTTGATTAAAGAAAGTTTGAGTCCTTGTGTATTACGTGCTATACTGGCACCTAAGAAGAATGGAGAGTGGTGAATGTGTACTGATTCCAGAGCAATCAAGAAGATAACAGTGAAGTATAGGTTTCCTATACTGAGAATGGATGATATAATGGATAGTTTGACTAGAGAGAAGTATTTCACCAAAATTGATTTGAAAAGTGGGTATCATCAGATCAAAATTAGAGAAGGTGATGAATGGAAGACTGCTTTCAAGACAAAAGAAGGTTTGTATGAGTGGTTGGTTATGCCTTTTGGTTTAACTAATACACTGAGTACTTTTATGAGGCTGATGAATGAAGTTTTGAAGAAATTCTTGGGTAATTTTGTAACTATATATCTTGATGACATTCTGATATTCAGTAAGACTAGAGAAGAACATTTGTTGCATGTTAGAAAAGTTTTGTAGAGGTTGAAAGAGGAAAAGTTGCTGATAAATCTAAAAAAGTGTTCATTCATGAAAAAGGAGATTGTGTATTTGAGATTTGTAATCTCAGCTGATGGTTTGAAGATGGATCCTGAAAAGGTTGAAGCTAGTTTGAATTGGCCTACACCTATGAATGCTAGTGAGGTGAGATCATTTCATGGTTTGGCAATTTTTTACCAAAATTTCATAAGGAATTTCAGTTCAATTTGTAATGCTATGACTAAGACTATGAGAGGAGATTTAAAATGGAATTCAAGTGGACACATGGAGCTGATAAAAGTTTTGAGACTCTGAAGCAGAAGGTTGTTGAATTGCCTATTTTAGCATTGCCTAATTTCAGTAAAGTATTTCAAGTGGAATGTGATGCAAGTGGAAGTGCTATTGGAGTTGTATTGAGTCAAGAAGGTAAACCTGTTTCTTTCTTTAGTGAAAATTTGAATGATGCTAGAAGGAAATATTCTATGTATGATCAAGAATTCTATGCTATTGCTCAAGCACTAAAGAAATGGAGACATTATTTGATACCAAATGAATTTGTGTTGTATACTGATCATAAGGCTTTATATTACTTGGGTAGTCAGAATAAGTTGAATCAGTGACATATGAAATGGGTTGAGTATTTGCAGAGTTATACATTTGTGATATAGCATAAGAGTGGAGTCACTAATCGAGTTGTTGATGAATTGAGTAGAAGAAGATCTTTGATGACTGAGATGAAAATTGAAGTTCCTAGTTTTTATGAGATGAGAGATTCTTATGAGTTTGATCATGATTTTTTTGAGCCATGAAGAAAGTGCAGAGCACCTATTCAAGATCAACAAGATACTAAATGAGATGAATATTTTATTCAAGAAGGTATGTTGTTTAAAGGTATTCAGTTGTGTATACCGAGAGGAGTAATGAGAACTAATCTGATAAAGGAGAAACATAGTAGTTGTTTGGCTGGACATTTTGGTATTGATAAAACATGGAACTTTCTTAAGGAGAAATAATTTTGGCTGCAGTTGTATAAAGATCAAAAATTTGTGAAAAGTTGTGGAGTTTGTCAAGTTGCAAAAGGAGTAAGTCAGAATACTAGATTGTATACACCGATTCTATATTTGTTGTTGTGGATAGATTTTCTAAGATGGCACATTTTATACCTTGTAGAAAGACACCAGATGCAGTACATGTAGCTGATCTTTTCTTTAAGGAGATTATTAGATTGCATGGATTACCAAGGAGTATTATCTCTTATCGAGATAGTAAGTTTGTTGGATACTTTTGGAAGACCCTTTGCTAGAAATTTGGCATTGAGTTGAAATATAGTTCTACATTTCACCCACAAACTGATGGATAGACAAAATTTGTGAACAAAAGTTTGGGAAATCTTTTGAGATGTTTAGTTGGAGACACACCAAGTAATTGGGATTATGTGTTGGCACAAGAAGAGTTTGCATACAATAATTCAATGAATAGGAGTACGAAAAAACACCATTTGAGATTGTAAATGGTATATAGCTAAGAGGTATATCTGATTTGAGGGATATTTTTTATGAAAGTAAGAGAAGTGCAGAAGGAGTTAAATTTTCTGAGTACATGAAGACATTGCATGAAGATGTGAAGCTGAAGCTGGAAGAGAGTAATCAAAAATACAAAGATAGAGATGATAGATCGAGGAAACAAGAAGCTTTTGATGTTGGTGATGAAGTGATGGTTCATTTGAAGAAAGATCGATTTCCTTTTGGAACATATGGGAAGCTGAAGATGAAGAAGATTGGACCTTGCAAGATTTTGAGGAAATTTAACAGTGGAAATGTATATGAGATTGAGTTACCTCATTACATGGACATATCACCTATTTTTAACATTTCTGATATGTATGAGTATCATGAACCTGATGAAGACATGGCAGTATAGATGGAATATCCTAAGAAGCCAAAAGAGGAAGTTGAATAGATTTTAGAGTAAAGAATTGGCAAGAGTAGAAGAGGAAAATAGTATATGGAATATCTGGTAAAGTGGAAGAATAGACCAATTGAAGATAGTTCATGGATTTCACAGTCTGAGTTGGATGTAGTCCGGATCATACCTACCAAAGGATTTGGAGAATCATTTCAAAATAACCCCAGGTGTTTGATGCAAGAGCATCTTGGGTCCTTGGCAATCCCGTGTCACCAAAAACATTTTGGAGTTTGTCTGTGTTGCTCAGTTCCTTCTTTGACCGAGTTGGTCGGTAGTTGGTCAGTTTCCTTTGGTTACCAAGGATGGTCAGTTATCTCTTGGGTGGTTGGTTGTTCCTCTGATGCTCAATGGTGCTTGTAAGTTGCTCGATCATCCTTGCTTACCAAGTACTTTATTTTGAGTTTCTGTTGAGGCCTACTTGTGCATTGATTATGGGTCATGGATTTAATGCCGATATCAATCATTGGGAAGCATGTGGTCCCAGATCTGACCGTTTCTCCCGTTGATTGTGGATCTAAAGGATGACTCAGTTTGGTAGCCTCTTGTATAAATGTAGTTGTTTGGTTAGAGTTTAGGGACACAATTTTGATAGGAGATAGAAGATATTAGATTGGAGATTGTTGGAAGATCCTCGCATGTTTGAGGACTTCTGTAATTCATTGTAATATCAAGCCGTAATCGGGAAGGCCTTACAACATGGCATGTATGAATCTATTTAATGAAAATTAATGAAAGATCCTACATTCTCTCTCTCACTGTGTTGTTTTTTTCTTCTGCGAGTTGTTGATCAGGTTGGATCATTAGGGTGTGCCATTGCTTGTCCCCTCTTGACCCTACTCTTGCATCAAAAACAAAGTGAGATCATCCATGTATATAATAATGCATTTTCCAACCAAATCCTTGAAAGCATAATCGATGGCTCTCTAAAAAGTGGCTCTGACGTTAATCAAACCAAAGGGCATTCTCCTCTGTGCAAATGTGTTGTACTTAGTGGTGAATGCATTTTTCAATCTCATTACTTGGATATTGATGGCACTAGATAATTGTCCTTTTCTGAAGCTCTGTTAAGATTACAGAAATCCACACACAATCTTATTTCTCCACTCTTTTTTCTAACATGAACCAAGTTGATGACCCACATCGAGTGTCTGACTGGAAAAATTATTTTGGCAGAAAGCAATTTCTTCACTTCTTAATAGACCAGTATCTTTAATACGGGATTTATTAGTCTCTACCTTTACCGGAATGGTTTACTATTTGGCTTTAGTAAAATTTTGTGTGTGATGAGAAATGTATCATAAGTTCTCAAATCTTCGTATCCCAATACAATCACATCTAGGAATTCCCTCATAAGCTTCAGAATATCCTCCTTTTTCCTAAGGAGTACAAAATTTACCAATAAAAATATTCTTGACATTCTCTTCAGTTCCTAAGTTCACTTTTTCACATTCCTGTCCTTCAGTTGTCTGATTCTTGAGGGCACTCAATCTGTCTGAATAAAAAATTCTCTCCAACTCAATCATTCCCTTAGGAATATTATTTGCCCTTAAATTCATAATCTCATCTATTTCAAATTGTTCTTCTTGTTGTTCTCCTTCATCGATGACCTATGCTTCAGAGACCCTTGAACATGTTAAGAAATCAAGGATATGCTTATCATATTCAAATACTTGTAAGTTTGTTATGTTTTCCAGAACATATGGTACCGATCAGGTCAGTTCAACTGTAAGCTTCTTTACACAAACCATGACCAGCAGTTCCAAATAACTTGCAGATTGAGCCAATGAATTTGTGACCGGATTGTATGTTTGATTTATTCTTTTAATGTTGAAGGCATCAAATCTTTCAATAAAATCCCAAACTCTGTTTGGATAACAACCCAATCTTTTATCATGACATGCATACTATTTTCAAACTTGTCCAACCACTATGTCTGAATCTCCACATATGTGCAGGATCTTGGCACCCTTTTGGATAGCAAGGAGCAATCAAATAACCAATGATTCATACTCAGCCACATTATTTGTGCAAGGAAAGTACAATATGTGTACTGTGAGATAGGCTTCCCTAGTACAATAATCAATACCAGATCTACTTTCTTTCTTTGATTTCGATCCATAAAATGATAAAGTCCAGACTTGAGTAGCGGAAGGTTCACCTTTTGATTGGTTGAATTTTTTCCTGTGTTCTTCAAAAAATGTCTTCTCATCTTTTTTAACTTCTTTATATTTTTGTTCTGAGGTCGCTACTTGATTTGGATATTTCACGTTGACAACTTCTTCAACCTTTCATGCCACTAGTACTAGTGGGACCATCTTTGAAACTTGTGCAATTGCAGCTCCTCATATCATGCATGACATTTCAGAATGAAAAGCGTTATGTATTCTGCACCAATTACGCAACAAAAAACTATGAATGCACACATCTTTCCTTATCTCAACTTCTTTCTTAACACTTTTCAATAAAAACTTCCTTAAATTCTTGAACATTCCTTCAATCATTGATGATTTTGAATTATTATAGGTTGGTGCCTCTAAAAAGTTGGGCATTATACCTAGACATCCTCCCTGACTACAACCTTGCAACATCAATATTTCCCCAGTTTTAGGTGCATAAGATCCCAAATTTGTTTCCATGAATGGGATCTCATTATCCTCTCTGTATTCAGTTATCAACAATAAGAGCCTTAGCATGCTCTCTATCCTTATCTGATTTGGGATTCCTCTCCATGGAAGCCACATGTGTAAAAATTTAGTTGCTATGTATCCATTTAATTTCCTTGCGCAATCTCTTCTTAAAAGAATTCCATATCCTTTAGGAATATCCACAACTGATATGTTAATATAGCTATGAACTCGTGGATCTAAAGCCAATTACATATGAATATTTTTTAGTTCTCCCACAGTTGGGACTTCTGTTTTATCCAGCTGAGTCACCTTCATATCTTTTTTTAATGAGACTAATCCCAATTTTCTACATATGTTAAGGTGAATGACATTACTTGATGCTCTAGAGTCAATTAGACAGTTATGCAACATTTTTCCAAAAATCTGAACTGGCACAAGGAAAGGGGTAGACTCTTCTTTTCCTTGGTAGAAAACCATGGGCTTTTGTACTCTAGGATTGAATTCCTCATTTTTCACATTTTGAGGGATGTTGCTCCCATTCTGAATAGTACTCATCGTTTGTTCTATGAGAGCGGTGGGATTCCTTATTATTTGTCTTGTTTAAAGTGAAAGGTCATTTTTTCAAGATTCCTTCCTAAGAAAATTTTTGCACAATCCTGACAAAGCTTGAACTTTGTGAGACGTCAGGTGAACTTGTCTGTACATTTTCAACAAGATTTGTGTTTTGTGAAAAACTAGATTGATGATTTTTAGTGGGACCCCTAGGTGGGTATGAGGTATTATGAAAAATGATCTTCAAAGGTGCATCATTCAGGCTCCCCAACAATGTGTCTCTATGTTGGAAAAATGGTCAACACTCTCCTTGGGATTCATCACATGGCTTAACCACCTCCTATGTTTTCTATAAGTCTAGAGGTTGTATCAGGCATTAACAGGTCGATCTTTTGGTACAACGACAATGACTACTTATAACAAGTGGTATCAGAGCTTGGTCACATATTTGAATCCTCTTAGGTAATGTTGAGGGGGAGATTGTTGGAAAAATGGTCAGCACACCCCTCGGGATTTGTGATATGGCTTAACCACCTCCTGTGTCTTCTATAAGTCTAGTGGTTGTATCGAGCATTAACAGGTCGATCTTTTGGTGCAATTGCAACTACTACTTGTAACACTCTAACCTCAGGAATTTTCATTAATTCATACAATGGTAGACTTAATTTTATCTTCTTAAATTCCTCTAGTATGCAAGACCTCAACCTCTTGAATTCCTCCCTAGGAGGATTTTCTTTCTTCCCTTGTTCTAGATTTTGTTTTTGTGTTCTATGTTGTATAGTAGACTATGCCAAAAGTTTCCCCTTTTGATTTTGCAGAGCATTGGTCGCAACAAACTATCCTCTTTCTCCTTGTGCACTACCAAGATGTAGATACTCAGATGAATCCTTGAGGGGACTCAAAGTATTACTTGCATTGGGATGTGGAGGAGTTGTAAATTTGTTTGGAGGAGTTGATATCATCAATGGCTCATGATTTTTGTAATTTTTCTAATAAGTCTTCAATATAGAATTCCCAGATGTCTGTCAAAAAGCTTGAACTTCGCTTACTCCTTCCACTAGGACACTATCATAAAGTGGATAGAAAATAAATTAGTCCCTCTATAGTGGCTCATTTGGAGAAAGAGGTGGAGGCTGATTCTTTGGTGGAGCTTGATATCAAGGTGCCTCTGCGGGACCATTTTCTGATGCAGGTAGAAATTTATGATTAGTCTGTATAGACATGTAATCCTGAGAATCAGGAAGAGAAAACTTGAAATCATCAAAGACTATTGCCTAGTCGTATCTACGAGTAGGTAGTAGTTTATAGCCTATGGAAGAGGATTTTCAAGTGTTGTAGTGTTTCTAACTTCTTCTTTGAAGATATCGGCTGCTCTTTGAAACTCTTGGCATTGTAACTCAGAGTGTTGATTAGTTTCATGCAACCTACACCATCCACACAATGTTGCTTCTGCTAGGAAAAATTTATCAGCAGGTTGACTTTCAGAAGGTGGTGGATTGTCCAGTGATGAGGGTAGCTCGCCATTGTTTGGATTTGTATTCCATGATCTTTTATGGTACCCTTGATTGTTATTTCAATACAAAGAATTATTTTCTTGATAACCTTTATTGTTATTTTGGTATCCTTGATTTTTATCTTGACGATTTTGAATGTGAGCCAGAGGTTTTCCTTGATATCCTCAATTATTTCCTTGATGTGACTAATATTTCCTTTACAAATTTTGTAATTGATTATTTTGATTTCTAAGGGATGTAACCATAGTAGAAAACTTCTTCACTTGTTCTATTAGGTCTTTCATTTCACCTTGTTCCTCCTAGGTCCTTATGGGAGTGGTCATATTCTGAAGATAGATAGGTTGTGCGAATGTTGCGTGAGATATCGGAGCTCTTGAATGTGCCACTAGCTAATTAGAAGGAATGAGAATGAGATTAAAAGTAGGAGCATATATCAACATCCCCTAATTCAATGTATTAGCATTTTCCAAATAACTAGGAGCTCTAATAGAAGTTACTAGTGACTGTAAACTAATCTTCATGGCCTCAGCATATGCTTGGATTAAATTGGCAGGGGCCAAATGGGTCTTTTGGAATAACATGGAAGTAAAAAAATCCAAGGCCGCATAGTAAATAGGTCTCGCAATATCATAATTTATGCAGAAAGGATCACATAGTCGTGAGTAGGCCCTCTGAAATATATTATTGAAGGCACCAATTGGTTCATGCTCTTGTCTTCTTATCTTAATGCATTGCCTATACAATTCATCAGGGGTGATAGGAAATCTTAACTTCCCCAAGAATGCATCCTTCAACTCTTGTCACATTCGGTTTGAATTTGCAGGTAAATTAATATACCAATAAAATTCTTCTTCACCCAACGAATATGGGAACAATCGGCATGCTAAATCTTCATCTTGAACATTTTTGTTGTGTAGAGCATCTTCAAAAATCTTTACATGTTCATCAGCAGTGCGGTTGACATCATTCACAAAGAACTTAGAGAAAAAATACCCAGGATTCTTCGACATATGATTGTAAGCAGTAAATGTTACAATAGGTGATGCATTCTGTGGTCACCATTGTTGTGCCATCACTGGAACTTGTTGTTGGGTGCCTATAGATACAATGGATTTTATAGGTATCTGTACTATCAACTGTTGAATTTTTATAGCTCCTTGTTGAACTCCTTGAGTGGTCCCTTGTGTCTGACATTGTTGTGGTGAAGTTTGAAATAGTATTGTAAGATAAGATAAACTTGGTGAATTCTATCTTGTAGATGCTTCTTTCTTGCCTCACCTACGCTTCAGATCAAAATTTAGTTCTTGTAGTTCTTTTTCTCCCAAAGTGGATCTCAAGATTTTTTTTTGTACCTCAGACGAGAATAAATTAATGTGCTCCAGTATGTGAAATATACTTTAATCCCTTATTATATGTGTTGGAGGTTGTTGATTCTCCCGAATGACCAATGCTCTTCAAATAGCGGCTTCCATCCTTTCATCCTTCTCTTCTTCTTCTTCTAACATAAAGCTCACATGCATATATTAAGCTACACTTCTCTTAACTTTCCAGGCAAGAGAGTTTAGTCCTACGATGATGTTTTCTTGGTTGTCTCCAAATCTGAGATTAGGTTGTAAGACTCATATGATGTCTCTATGTGGAAGCATACCATATTGATTCATGATATGAAAAATTATGTCTAGACCTCCTTCTAGTGTTAGTTTCTCTTGATGCATGTTTTATGAATCACCAAACAATAGAACAAAATACTAAAATATCCTATCCTCTCTTGAACAAATTATCATGTACACTAAGATTGAAAGAAGATCATACTATAACTCCAAGATTCCTTGACTCATGGATAAGCTCAGTGTTGATGTGATTTGTTGATGATCACAAGGGGCCTTACATTTTCAATCCTTTATGTCATGGTGAATATGGGTACTATAAAAATATTTTCAATGAAGTACTATTTTTTGGGTTGTCACCAAATATGCAGAAATAAAAGGGGTTTAGGGTTCAAAGATCCTAACCTACCACTAAGGGTTATGATAGAGAGGAAAGTACTTTGATGGATGATTTCCTCAATTACCAAGTCCTGCTTCGCCAAGTCAAGTATCAACTACACGTGCACTAGTACAATATTGAAAGATTACACAAATGATATAATTTAGGCACATATAGATAAAGGTTCAGGATAACTTTGCATGACAATTTAGAATCACTAAAATGTCAAAAGTATGACCCACAAGGACTCATCATAACATCATCATATTCTCAAAAGAAATCATAACACTTTGTCTACTAAACTTAATCTAATTAAGAGAATTATGAAACCAAGCAAGCATTAAAATTCAAATGATCACCACACTTCAATAAAAATTCTATTTTCTCAATAGCTCATAAGAAACAATATTAAAATTCTCTCCCTTATAAATGAGAAGAAGAGGCCTTTATATAGGTCCTCAAAACCAATGAAAGGCCCTGATCAAAACAATAACCAATGGCCCATATTTTGCCACCTCAACCCTAATCAGGTTTAGGGCACAAAAAAGGGAATCTAACTTAATGCAAGGAAGAAACCACTACTACATTGGGTAATAAATGCCCACTATGCATGAATTCTCAAGAAGGGAGTGAGGTGTCATAAATAGCCACCACATGTATGTCCACTATGTATTAAATGCATCTACCTTTGACATCTGCGTTTGAATTCCTGGAATCTATCCAATATGGACTCCAACTCATCAATGCTGACACTCGGTGCTGATTCCTACCTGAATTCCAATGCCACCACTACTCGCTTTGATCTCTTTAGGTTGTCCTCCCATTTAGGTAATAGATCCTGAGCTGTGTACATGTTGCTTAAGACAGTAGAGAGGTTCTCAAAATCATCCTTTATGAAAGAGTTAAGTCTAAAGAACTCCTCCAATTTCCCCTTCATGTTGTCCATCATTATTTACTCCTCAACCAACCTTTGTAACCACAATGATGCAATGGTATTGGAGAGATCCTACCAGATATTCTCTACTATCCCCTTCAATTGAGTTGAATCCTTAGTGAAATGTTCAAACATTTTCTTCACCAAGAGAACTACACCATACCACTGAGGGAAATCATATGCTCCTTCTCCAATGACATTTCCTTCCACCAAGATTTGCCTAGCGGTTTCCATCAACTCCTACAAGTCAGAGATTGCCTCATCCTAATAAATGTGCTCATCTTCCCAAGTCTCCTCTATGAAACGAATTCGGGAAAGGATGGCCAATGCCTTATCATAAATCTGAACTAAATCCTCAATGTGGATGTAGGCCTCATTCTCGATCCCCTTAATCCAAGTCTCTACACCATGCACAATCCTCTTAATCTTATCGATGGCCTCAACTAACTCGGTTGGAATAGATGGTGGTGGAACGAAAGATGAATCCTCTTCATGAACTGGGTGAGGTAAGCTATCAATGTATGCACATAAAGCATTGATCTCTCCCTTCTTCCTTTGATATTTTTCTTCCAACTTCCTCATCTTATCCTTGATAGCTTGTGTTGAATCATCAAATTCCTCCATGACCTGTTCTCGAGAGGTCTGACCAAGATTAATCTTTTTTATGTGATACTCCTCGAGAGCAATTTGATCTTTGGTCTTGTTGACTACTGGAGTTTCTATCTACAGAGTTCTGGATCTAGATTCTCCTCTCACGACCTTGGTGAATTTCTTGGCTTTTCCCTTTTTTCTCGATCCGTCAATTTGATCCAGGATCTCTTATAACTCAACTGCAGGGTCTACCTCCTTTTCTTGGCTTCTCTGAATCCTCTTCCCAAGCCACTCTGGAGCATCTATATTCAAGTCCCTCTGCACTGCTAACAGTTCTTGTCCTTACACTACTATGGTATCAATCTCCTCAGCTCCACGACTTTCTATAATTTCTTCAGGAGCAAGTGCCTCTATGGTGGGAATCTCCTGCTTTTCCGCTAGGGCCTCTACTTCTACCTCATGAATTTCTTCCTCAATTATCTTTTTGAAGAAGACACTGAGACTCTCCTTTGTTGTCACATATTGTTCCCTTCTCCTTCTTAGCATGAACCTAGTCATTTGTTGTTGTCCTTGTTGAGTTCTTATTTCACTTGCTTCTCCTTCATGTCTGGTGAATTCTCCTATTTCCTAAACATAGGGAGTCCGGCTAGGCGAGGATGGTGTACTTTCGGACTTCAATCTCTTTTTTTGGGTTCTTTAACATGAAGCTCCAATCTCTTCTTCATATACATTTCTTGAGCTGCATGCTTCTCCTTTCTATGCTCTGCACTCCCCAATGGGATGTCTCTCTCTTCTACTTTTCCACCAAATGGCTGCTTTGTTCTCTCATCTCACAATTTTGGATGACCTAGCAACTTGTAGGTCTAATCTTCTTTTGGCATAGTCATCCTATCAAGCTCTCACTCTACCCACCACCTTGTGAAGTCCATGACTGGCTTTGTAAATACATCAAGATCCATAATCTCCTTTCTCTACTAGTTGTAAGGATGAATGACCTTCTCCTTGCTGGGTTAAATCCTCTCTAAAGCACATTTGGATCCTCTTCCATATGATCAGGAACATGGACAAACTTATATGTCCTAGTGAGGTCTAAGGAAAATTGGGAGCATGTTCTCTTCCTGACCTCATTCTCATCAACCATATTTTCCCAAAAGTCATCAAGATGAGCTTTGCGTTGATGCCTCATCCCTGCCACTACTCATATCTTATTATATGGATCAAAATCCAACCTTCCTACATAGAGTGGTAGACAAAATAATTTTAGCTCATTAGATGACGTCTCAGCTATTGGTAGATAAGGACACACTTCAACTACATCACTTCCAATGGAAAGTGGAAATTTCAGTCCCAACTTCTTCTTCTTCTTCAGGACTTTGTCATAGGTTGTTAATTGTCAAGTAACTTCCAAAAGGATCATTTTATTCATAGGGTACCGTGGAAGCTTGAATGGCTAGTCAAAAAATATCTACAATAGATGATATAAGAGAAGGTGGGAAACTGAATGAACCATGCTCCAAATTCCTCCACCAGCTTCATTGCCTCAGAAGAAAATCTCATATGCAATCCCTTCTGCAAGGTCCTCACGATGTGCATTGCAAGCACATCATTAACTCGAGTATAGTCATCTATGGCTTGTAGATTGTGCTATGGGTAATAGTCATGGACCCTTAACCTTGGATTCTCACTTCTGAGGACTCCCTTGTACCTCAGTCCTTGATACCTCATGTTTCATTCCAGCATATATATCATATATGAGCTCATGAATAACTTCTTTGTATGCTCCAAATTCCTCAACTGCTCATTGAGGTTGTCACTAATCAACTCAGCCTAATCAATGTGATTGAACTCCTCTACTACTTGTTGAACAAAGTACCACATCCATGCTCTAGAACCATGCTCCAAATTCCTCCACCAACTTCATTGCCTCAGAAGAAAATCTCATATGCAATCCCTTCTGCAAGGTCCTCACGATGTGCATTGCAAGCACATCAATAACTCGGGTGTAGTCATTTATGGCTTGTAGATTGTGCTATGGGTAATAGTCGTGGACCCTTAACCTTGGATTCTCACTTCTGAGGACTCCCTTGTACCTCAGTCCTTGATACCTCATGTTTCATTCCAGCATATATATCATTTATGAGCTCATGAAGAACTTCTTCATATGCTCCAAATTCCTCAACTACTCATTGAGGTTGTCACTAATCAACTCATCCTAATCAATGTGATTGAACTCCTCTACTACTTGTTGAACAAAGTACCACGTTCATGTCTCGAATAGGTAGGAGTTGGGTAAGCCAAATATCAAGTTGAGCATCATTATTAGATCACTATATTCATGGTGGAAATCCATCTACACAAGATCCTTGGGTAACTTGAAGTTGTGGGATTTATTCCTCCTCATCCATTTGTTGTTGATCATCTCCTCACAGTGTTGAACTCCAGCTATGTAAAATTTATGTGCTTGCTCCTTTGTCTTCAAGACCAACCTCTGTGATAAAGGGATCCCAAATGCTTCAATGATAGCTAGTGGGGAGAGATCTGCAATGATATTCCCATCTGAGTCCTTAATCATTCTATCACTAAACTAGTAATGTTTTGAACATTCCACAATCAACTCAGCATGTTGAAAGGCAGGAAGGAATCTAGTTGCAGCTACAATTCTATTGTTCTTAATCTAGGTAGCTAGGTGTTTCAGGTGATGATCTTTTTAGCCAAACATCCTCCTCTAGAACTCGCTCAAATCGAGACATCCAAGATTCGTGTCCTTCACTTCAATCCACTTCGAGACAATTTTGGACTCTAGGTAGGATTCTCTCTATTCATTCTTGATCAATTGCCTCCTACCTACACTTGTTCCTCTAGGCTCCGCCATTTGCAAAATAGTAAATAAACTTGTAAAAGCACATAAAAAGAAGAAAAAAGCATTTCTTCCCAAAATTTAGAAATTTGCCAGAATCTCACCATCTTGTTCAATATTGAATTTTCTCTCTCATCATAGAAATTGGTGCCTCTTATCGACTAACTAAAGAAAATCTAAAAATTTCACAAATTTCTTCACACTCTCCAAGAAATAATCCTTTTCTTTACCTAGAAACTTCACGTCTTTCACAAAAAACAATTTCTCTCTCAAAAATACCCTCAATTTTGCTCTTCTTGAATTGTGTGAGAATGAAATAAGAGATGCCTTCTCTTATAGAGTTGTAAAACCTAAAAAGCGGCTTTAAAGACTATAGGCTAATTTCGGAAACTACTTTACTTGTCCCCCAAGATTCTAATTTTGAAGAGATTCTCTGCCACTTGTCTAAGTTTTTCTTCTCATTTTTTTTAGAACCTGCTAATTTGAGTGCTTTGTCTTCATGGATAAGTTTTATCTATTTGATTTTTCAAATTTTTTGATTTTTTGATTTTTTTTTTATGTTGATTAATTAAATATTAATAAAATCAATATTTAATCAGTCTCAAATTTAAAAAACATAAAATATGAAAAACTTTTTAAAGAAATTTCCAATTTTTGTGAAGTAATATTTTTTTTATTGCTTTTTATATTTTATCAATTTTTTATTTATTAAATAATTAAGTTTTTTCATTTAAATTCATAATCGATTTAATTCAAGTTTATTTCCCAATTTCATTTTTTGATTTTTGAAGATTAATTAATTAAATATTAATAAAAAATTAATATTTAATTAATTTTAAATTAAAAATTTAGAATAAAAAACTTTATTAAAAAAAATGCGTGTTTCAAATTGGTTTATTCTGAATTGCAAGAAATTGGTTTTTGAACCTCATAATTCCTCAACGTGTTTAAAAACATGGTTGTTAAGAACTTTGAGTGAGATTTCTAGCGGGTTTCGATCTTTGTCTCTTGGAATTATTCCTCCATGTGGTTGAAAATGCGCCCAAGGTAAAGCTTTGGTGGGATTTTGGATGTGTTGCAAACATTTTTGTGTTGACTTCTTCCTCACCGGTGTTGAAACACGCTCCGATAAGTGCGGGAGCAGGATTTGGAGGGAGTAATGAGCTCTTCTATCGCAGACTTTTCCTTGGCCGACTTTGAACTGTGTCACATTAGGCATGCGAGCGAGATTTGGAGGGAGTGACTGATTTCTCTATCTGGAAATGTTCTGTGAGTCCCCTCAAAACGCACCCGAGAGAGGTGGAAGTCAGGATTCTGGGTAGGATATGGATTTTGTTTTACTTTGACTTTCCGTGACCGATCTTAACCTGCGCCCGCGAGAGGATTGGAGCGGAATTTGGAGGGATTGACAGATTCTATTTGGAATGCATTTTCTAAAGGATTTACTGTGGAGAATGATCTTGCAATCCTGCGAGTCCATCTTCATTCTTGGGCCTTTCCCAACAGAGATGCTAAAACAAAAAAGGGCCAAGCCGACGAGAGAGAGGGGGGGGGGGAGGGCATCAACAATGAGCAGTGTTGTGATTTGGTCACAACACATAGGAATGAGTCAAAAAAATTATTTAAACCCTTGTTAAATTATAAAATCAAATATGTGAATAGTTAAAATCAGATTTAAACAATTAAAATTAGCAAACCATAATATGACAATTTACATGTGAACAGTTAAAATCAGATTTAAAAAATTAAAATTAGCAAACTAACTATATGCAAAGTGTCATGTTGAACATCTCCAACACTTAGCTAACATAATTACTCTAGCTCGTCCAAATATTTTGGCTAGCTCTATCTCTAATAATCTCAATCCCAAGAATTTATCTCGTCGCACCTAGATATTTCATTTCAAACTATGTTGCTAACTAAGACTTCCAATTTGAAAGCATTCTTTTACCATTCCAAATAAATAATATATTATCTACATACAAGAATATGATAAGAATATGACCATTTTTATATTCTAAATGCACACAATGGTCATATTTAGATCTAAAAATTCTTAGGAAAACACATAGGCATCAAACTTCTGATACCACGTTCTAGAAGACTGTTTTAAACCATAAAACTAATTAAAATATAATTGTAAATGGATTGAAAAATGAGGAGAGAGGATGAACCAACTGGTAGAGAGTTGCTAGAGAGATGATGAGTTCTTTATGATGAAAGAATTAAGATAATATTTTTATTTTTAAATTAAGTATGCCAAATATTTTTTGTTCAAAAAGTTTTATATCAAATATAAAATCAAATACATTTTATCAAGCTTGTTTCATCCCTCACACAATATTTTAAGGTTGTATTTACAAGACTTGACTCTTGGTGGGGTCATTTAGAACAATTTGATTTTACTAATAGACCAAAGGACCACTAAAACATAAATCTTTCTAAACAGTAACATCAATCTATGTTTAACACCTGCCATAACTCTACACAATGTGATAAGGTCATAGGATCAACTCATCCCATCCTACATATGAAAAACTATACTAATATAGTGTACCAAAATATTGTTATGAAAAAGAGTGTCCTATTGCAATTTTGCATTATTGTTAATTAAATTATTTTCTCAACAAATCAGAATTACATTAAACATGATCTAAAATTACTCTTTACAATTAAAAATATTACAATAAAGCAATGCTAAAAAAAATAGCTCAATATTTTCTTAAGATCATTGAATTAGAGCTGAATTAATACATGTGCCTTATTATATAATCGCACAATACATAAATTACCAAGAAATTTCTATTACATAAAGATTAATTTGAAAGAAAAACACTACTAAAAAATATATTTACATTTTGAATTAATATTTGATGAAAAGTATCACAAGTACATAGGAATTCAGTTTTATAAGCTGAAGAAGTTTAAAATCTTTAATATTAATGATTTCACCGTCTATATTAGAGAGGAGATTAATCAATCATTATTGTCCTTTATTCATATAAATGTATTATTAGTAAAAAAAATATATATCTTTTAACTGCACACTAATTCAGAAAATATCTTTCAGCATACATCAAAATTTTGAAACAGAGAAACTTATAGCTATAACTTCTTTTACATATTCATCAAAAAATTGATCTCTTTCACTCTTTCAAAGTTGGCATGAGGATTGAAGGATCAATAGAGAAATGATTTTTAAAGAAATCAGAATCAAGAGATCCTTTGAAAGTACCGAGTCATACACCAAAACATAAAAGATTTTGTAAAACTTAACAGTACATACATAGCAAACTATTTTTCTTAAATAACTAGCAGTGCTTCCTCCTACACCCTAGCATTCCATGGGATGCTTCTTTAACAGTCTTTCACTACTTGACCAATTTTGGTGAACATGTCAATGAAAATCCTTTACAAAATATTTTTGGAAAAGAAAAATACTATCCAAATTAATATTCATGATGTTGAAATCATCGAATACAGCATCTGTTAAACAAATCTCTTCACTTATCTGTCTACAAAATGTTTTGTCCTCAATATTGGTCTGTTATGTCAGCACTATGATCTGCCTACTTTTGAGGAAGACATGTGTATGATTCTCTCCTCACATCAATTTTGACAGGTCAAGGAGTGGCTGCTCAACACCCCACAAATTCTTCTCATCTGTATCTATATATAGGGATCATATCGTACTTACTATTTCACTCCATCCTTGAATGCCTTCAATGGCCTTAGACTTACGCCTTGCAATTCACATGTTCAGTATAACTGGCAGATATCACACCAAATGAAGGAGAAGATTGTTGATTGTTTATTCAACGAGGAAGGCAGTCATTTATATGAGGCAAAGGAAGGTGAAGATGCAAGAAGCCACAATTGTAGCAACCGCAATTTAACTGCTAACCACGTACACAATTTAATATCTAACTTCTCTCCTAACATTTGCGAACAAAATATGTTAAATAATAAATAAATTAAACTCTGCATTTGCAAGGGTTGAGACATCTATTCCCATCAAGAACATATGTAAAGATATTGTACAGTTTATTTGAAACGTCCCACCTTATCAAACAAATGAATATTTTATCAAAGCCTCCCGAAGCATTTTATAGGTGAGTGTAAATATTATAATAATCAGAGATCCAAGTGCCATGTACAATTTCAAAAATATTTAATTAATACGTATAAATATATAATGGAGTTAAAAATCATTGCCTAAACTGATTTGAACTTTATAAACAACATATATTTTAAATTATAACTTCAAAATTCCTTTTTGAATGGCACAATCTATGCTCTCCTTAAAAACTTGTTCCAAACTATATTTATATGTGAAGCCCATGTCCAACAGCTTCTTTGAAGAAACTGTGACATATTGCTTAACTGAATCTTCCTCATTCAACCTGCAAGACAAACGCAAAAACCATAAAAATAAAAATAAGAATAAAGAAATGTCACAGGTAAAGCTCTGCCCTAGAGCAAGAACATTCAAGAATCAATTTAAAATTATCTGCTTACTTAAGTGAAAGGTTTAAATGTTTAGCGACAATATCTTTCAGAGACCTAATACTGGTAGAATCAGTGCAGCAAATATGACGACCTTGTGCAGTAGGATGCTCCATCAAAAATATGTGAGCATTACATATGTCATCAATATGAACTACTCCAATGTTGCCCATTGTCAATTGAGCTAACTTCATGGCTTCATAGTACACATCGTTCTCTGCCAAACCATACCACAAGCACTCAAAGTGACAAACTTGTTGTATAAATAAATATACAGATATTTTATGTGTACAAGTAGGCTAATAATTTTTGGAACAATATATCAATTCATATATAGAAATTTTATACCTCCAATTATTTCTCTATGCCTCTTATTATTATAATAGTATTGGTTAGAGAAGTCTATGAATTTGAAGATTAATAAATTAGCATATACACATTTCATACCTCCGATCAGGCATAGTATTGTTTGGGCAGACGTATGAGAAGGTGTATTTGTAAGCCAAGGCCCAGCCACAGTAGGTGGCAGGACAGTGATCACCTCAAGGTTGTTATGAGCACCATATTTAAGGGCCTCTTGTTCTGCTAATGTCTTGGCAACTATATACTAGGCCAGTGTATTAGTCTGAGGTTTGAGGAAATTCAGAGGGCTCCAACATGATTCATCAACGCATGAAGTGAATATTTCGCCCTTCTCATCAAGTGGACAAGCTGCCGCAAGAGAAGAGGTGAAAATGACTCGCGTAACAGATTTGGCTCGGGTGCAGGCTTTCATAACATTCAGTACACCATTTACAGCGGTCCCAACAAAGTATTCCTACAGCCCACCAGTTTATATCTAAATCAAATAAAGGACATTCAAAAAAATTACGTTTTGGAACCAATCAATCAGTAATTACCAGAGAGTTTTCTTTAGCGCCCATCGGTCCGGCCACATGGAAAACTCCTTGACAGCCCTCCACTGCAGAATCGAAGCTTCCCTCTTCCAAGAGATCTGCTTGGAAAAGCTTTAGCCTCTCTTGTGCCCCTGCCAGAGCCAACAAAGGGCAACATTTTGTCTCGTCTCCTGTAAGACGTTGAACTAAGTCATGCCATACTTTATAATTGCAGATGGTAGATATACACATGCTAAGAAAAAAATAAAATCACCTGGATCTCTGAGAGTGGCATTTACTTTGTAACCATTTTCAATGAGATTCTTCACTAGCCATGATCCGATGTATCCACCTGCTCCAGTCACACACACAACCCTCACACCATTTTTACACTCACTCGCCATTGTAAAGTGGTCGTTCTTGTCGATTTAGGAAAGATCTGTATAACTGTATATTGAATGTTTGAAGATGAATAATTTGCCGGCAGAATATGCCGTTAGTAAGAGGACCCATTTTTTTCATTTGTATTTTTCTGGAAGACGTGAAGCCGATGTAAACAGATTGTCTTGTCTAAGCATTTTTTCATTGTTCCAGGCGAACCGATCGAGCTTGGAAAGGCCAAAAAAATATTATTATAATTAATTATTATTTTAGTTTTCGTTTCGATGATCTTCTCCCCTCTCGATAGGACAAATATGCTCTTCTAACAAGAACGAGTTTTTTTAAGGTTTCCTTTTTTCTTTTGGTAAATATTATCGTGTTTAAAAAATTTTAATTGTTTGATTGCTTGTTGAGTAATTAAATGTTCCACTGTTTTTATTATATAAATAATTTTATTAAAATTAATAAAAAATTAAAATAAATTATCAACAATTAAAAATGGTAGAAAAATGGAATTCTTACTATGTTTTTAAAATTTTATAATAATTAATTTGATATCTGATATAGCATCAAATTTTTAAAAATAAACTCTAGTAATATTATTACTTTATAATAATAATATAATTGCCTCATGAAAATTTACTCAATTAAAAATTTATAAGAATAGTAGAATCAATTTTGAGTTATTTGATACATGCATAATGTTGGTTAGAGGCTAAAAGGAAGGACCAAAACTCAATCTTAGGAGTACATTGTGCCTATGTCAATTGGAAACTAATAATAGAAAACAAAGAAGACAAAAGACAAAACTCATGATCTGTTGTAAGAAGTCAAGTCTCGATCGATAAATAAGAGAAAGGAATGCATGGAGAGAGGACATAACATTGATGGAGAATCACTAGGAAGCTAATCAATTTTTAGTGCAGAAGTATGAGATTTGTTAAAGAATTAAAAATAAATAAAATAATATTCTCAATATTCATTATTATTTTTATTTAATAACACCAATTTGTGTTTATTAAACCCTTTTTCATGAATCCACACAACTTAAGGAAGTGTTGTTTATATAAAAGTGAAATAGTAGTCAAGTAAGGTTTGCATATTTGAGTTAAGCATCTAATAATTAGTTTTTATGTCCAAAGGAAGTCATTGTCTCAATATATATATTATTAGGAAATCGTTGAAGAGTAAATAACAAAGAGAGGTTTTAATGAGAAGAAAGAAAGGTGTCAAGTTATTTGGAATAGAAGAACTCATTCATTATTTTTCAGAGAAAAGACATGGAACTATTGTGATACCTCAAGGATGGAAATGGAAATCTTACTTTCACATAAAAAAAAAACTTGGTAATGATTGGGTCAGTAAGATTAGTTGCAACAATGATGGTAATATTACAAGAACCTCATACAAAGGAATTATGATTGAAATAGGGTTGAATTGAATAATGCATGAAATGTTACAAAGTTTTTAGGTTTTGTAACTTCAAGGTAATTATGTGAATCCACTCAACATCAATGAGGTTATGTTGATAAGTTACATTAGAAATTATTGACATAAAAATTATTGTTCACTTAAATTCAATAGTTTGCATATATATTATTTTTAGGTGCATGTGTTTATTTTGTGCTAGAAATAGAATAAGCTTGCATGTTGAATACATGAAAAGAAGATAAATTTCTTACTATCATCATAATTAATATTTTTTGAGTTAGTGAGAACTATTTATTTAGATATTATATTTTTTTAAAAAAATACACATTGTTTCAAATAGAATCCATGATGAAGATTTCTATGTGCTAGAGCACAATAAGAATAAACAGAAGCCCCTAGTTGGTCCACAAGGATAAACTCAATAGGTGACACAATCATCCAATCTGTCCTATTTCATAAAGAGATAAATGGCTAAAATATGGTAACACAAACACCAAAATACTATCATAAGAATCAACCCCACTAGAGAAGTAGATCACCTAATTGAAATGATACCTTGACAAATGAGAGTTACTTTAAGAAATAGATCTGTATGTAAGAATAAAAATTGTTAAAAAAAATTGGGTAAAAAGATTAGTTTAACAATTGTGTAGAATCATTGGCCATGTTTACTATTCAGTTATAATAATACTAGTAAATTTCCATGTGCCTTATCAAGCATGCTTGATTCATACAACAAAACATACAATTACATATAAAGTACTATTATATATATAAACTAATAATTTCTATTATATATAAAATTTAAATAGAAACTAAAAGATTCCACCTTGTTAATCATAACACTTTTATACATTTAAATATATATTGAAGGGCCTAATCCAATTAATGGGGAAAAATACTTGATCTAATGGTCTATACAAATTGTCTTCAATATTCCCAATGTAGAGACCTAAGAGTAAATAGCTATATTAAAATTTACATTTATAAAAATTATATATTTTGCATTACCTTGATGTTAGATAATGGGATTGTATGAAATGATAACTCTTCCCTCCTATTGCACTAGTGATAGCTCCTTCTTGGCACTTCACAGTCCATCCTAGTCCATAACAATTGTGATCTTCCTCATCTACAATCACTATGTATTCACCCACATCCTATTCTAAGCTTTTACTACATATGAATTTTATCATACTCACCTTAGTATCCTCATCGTCATTATGATCCAATCCCTCTTTAGTAATGAAATTCTACAAGCATGTGAGGCCCTCTGAAAGAACCAATTCAACACTCTTTATAAAAATAGCATAGTTTTTCACATACCTATCATATTCATGGAGAGAAGGGTGAGATTAGAGGAAATATCAATGGTTATTCATCCACTTTACGTTCCCTTACTCATTAAATTTTGGTCATAGAGGAACTCCTCTACAAAATACTTTCCAAGATGTCATCCAATTCTCCAAAGAATTTACTTTGAAAAATACTTCATCACTTTTTTTCTATTTCTTTGCTAACCCAAGCATTGGTGTGATTAATATTTACCTAATTATACTTTACTTAAGATTTCTTAGGATAATGTATAAGATAGTAGTTTTTATCTAAAACACTTACAATTTTGAACATTCAATTGCACATGATGTACAAGAAATTCAACTTTAGGTTGTGATATTAGTCATCACTTTAAAATTTGTGTGTTTTCTTCACCTTTAGTGAACTTCACTTTATCATTCTACACATTTTTGCACATGTATGAATATACTTCATTGCACAATGAAGGATGAGATGTGATTCCAAGTTGTATAGGTAATAAGTCATCTCCTATTATCATGTTCTCTTATCACCTTGCCTATATAAGTAGGCACATGTACATTATAATATTAATTCATTTTAGTTTTTGAATGCATTCTAGTTGAATCTATCACTTATGGTAATGAGATACATATGATTCTCTCATTTCTTTGTGCTATTCATTGGCCTCTATGTTAGGATTAACAAGGCAGAAATAACAATTATGTGCAAATATAACTAATATCAGAAAATAATAAACCACACAGAATAGAACACAATGGCACACAGATTTAACGTGGTTCACCCAATCCCTGGGCTACGTCCACCAACAGTGAGTCCAATATTATTATTATCCAGTGATTACAACCTGATTACAATCCGTAATCCCTTACAGCCCAACTCTGCCGCAAGTACTAAAATCATACTTCATAAAAAAATCCCTAACCCTAAGCCATATTATACAATATTTTTCCCACTTTAGGGTTAGAATGAGTTATAAGTAGTCGGCCCAAATAACCGAAAAAAAGTAGTCGGCCTCAAAAAAAATTTCCTCGGGGCCTGCGAGGTCGGGAGGAAAAGTGTATAGTACTTTCCTGATTAGTCACCACAAGCTAACACTCTAGATCTTAGTTTGTTGAAAGAAAATTATTACCATGCATCCAAAAGTTCAATAATAAATTATAAAGAACATGTATGAATTCAAACATTGTCTATGATTAGTCCTCAAATTTTCCTTCTAAGAACATTCAATGTTCATTTTAAAGACACGTTTTAAATTCTTCTCAATCAGTTGTCCCAAAAAAATTATTTGTCGATGTTGACAAGTTAGCATGAAAGGGGATTCAATTACTATTACAATATCATTGTCATAATAATAAAAAAAATAGCATCCATCCTAGAAATAAACTTCCTTCATAGTCCATTAATTACCTTGTTAACCTTTCTCTCCAAAAAAGTGTTAGTAAAAGATATTTGATGTATTATTGGCTTTTTGTACTGAACTATTCTTCAAATTTGATGATCCCTCCTCCCTCATGTCCTATCATCATCACCCCTTATATTCCTCATGTTGATTAGAATTATTCATCATTATTATTTCTCAAACCTAACCTTTTACATTTAATTTTATCACTCTCCCTTTATGATCTCTAATGACTACCTAATGGGCTCTCAGGCCATTAGGGATCAATTGCGGATGTAAGGACCAACTTAAATAAAAGAAGACATTTCTTGTTAATATAATTTACATAAGACACCAATGAAAATTAGACAAAAATAATCACTAAATATAGGGATTACTTGTATATTCAATTTTTAACATTGGCTTCATCATTATAGAGACATGTAGTAAACATAGACCATCGGTATTCAATAATCCACTTTGTTGAGATAAATTTTAAGAAGAAATTATAAAAATAGTAACCTCCATCTCATTCAAATATCATATACTTCTCATTCCTTTATGTTTTTACCTTTCCTCTTAATTGATCTTCCCGAAATAGGTTCGAGTCTCTGCAAGTCTCCTCCCTACAAACTAGAATTACCCTATGTCTTTTATCTCTCTTTTGCATACTAAAGCATCTATCTTTTCATTTTCTCCTAATAATGTCTTCATCCCATTCCTTTTCTTTACTTCTCAGCATTGCCATAACTACCAAGTACAAATTCTCCAAAAATTGAAAACTAACAACTACAAAATTTCAATGCTTGATTTGCCTACTATATGGTCAAAGAAATAAAAGAGCTAATGGTGGGACCGTGCCCGAGCATAAATTAACTTAGAAAAATATATATAAATAAAACTTAGAAAAATATAAACAAATCAAATTTTAAGGGGAAATAATTCCCCAAATTTATTCTATACCTATATATCCATCTCCACTCCCCCTAGGGTTTCCAATAATAACTATATGTTAAAGTCAATATTCATCCAACCTACATCTTAAGCCAACCAATTTAGGCCCTCTCTTAAATTTGAAGGTTTGATTAAATCTTTAAATATTATCTGAAGTCTAAAATAGATGGCTCCGAATGACATTCTATTTTTTTCCTTTTAATGACTGGATGATTCAAAAGTTGTATATAGCTCAACCTAATTCAATATATTTATTCCACCAAAGATATTCCTCAATCTTATGAATTTAAAATGTGTTCTTGTCCTTTGGTGCATATTGTTGATATGAACTAGATTTTGGTACATGAGCTCAAACATTTTTATTGAGTTATTTATCTGATCATATCATTTTATCTCTCTTGTTTGTGCTATGATTGAGCTTATAGATCTTGGCATTTCATTCATTATCTTAGGAAAATTCTTACAAGTACAAATCATCAGCCACCCATTTTCAAGTGTAAATAGGTCATTAGTGCACTTTAAATGAGCGTGACACCATCTAAGTTTCAACATGAATATTTGGTGTAATGATTGGTATTAAGAATATAAAATAAGACGTTGAAATATCAGATCCCACAATCAATTTTATGACAAAAAATAGCATGCATACCAACTATACCAACTAATAATGACAAGTCAACCATTTTCCCTTGCAAAATTTGACCATTAACACACATCTTCCCTATACTTATTAAATCAACAAGTCAACCCTTTTCTCTTCAAAATTTTGACCATCATCACTCATGCAAACTGTAACTGCTAACATTATCAATTCAACCCTTTTCCTTTGAAAACTTTGACCATCCATATTTTAAGCAAATAAACTTCATTTTTAGTAATTTTAATTGTGTTGGGTTTGTGTCAATGGGCCCTTCAATTTGATGTCACTTTTGTCAAATTTAGATATGATAAAATGTATTCCTTTGAAATTAGAATCTTTAGTTGACAATAATTTGACAAAGCTTTGACAATGCAGAGATTGAGCATATGAAATTTGATGCACTTGGTTCAAATTGTGTCGAGTTTGTTTTAGCGAGTATTTCTCTCTAGTGCTAGTTTCTAAAGAATTGGGAATTCTTGAATTTTTAGTGGAAAATATTGGAGTTGCTGAGAAAATAACCCACAACTCTCAAGAACACATGCATGCAAACACCTATCACAGAAAGAGAGAAGCAAAATCTATAGAGACCTAAACGCAATGATCAATGAAATAGGAGACATTCTTCATGTGAAAAAAAATGTTTCAATCAAATAAATAAATGTGTTATGTTTACAAGAGAGAGCAATCCTTATACAAGGATATCAAAACTTAAAAAAGGAAATCTAGGTTGCCTAATAATAATTAATAAAAGAATTAATTATTATATGCCTAAAGTTTCACTTAAGTTTAAGAAAGAGATAACAAGTAATAATAATTAAATCAATATGAATTAATTAATTAGAAAAAAAAATTATTACTCTAACACCAACCTTAAGATAAACTTAGGGAGTAGCTAAAAACCTAGAGCTACTACTAAAAGAAAATGGGTCCTAACAACAAAGGACTAATCCGGTACCCAAGTAAAAAAGAGTCTCTATAAAATAGAGAAATAGAGAAAACTATATGGGAACAATTCTTCTCCAAAAAGTGATGAAGACTAGTAAAGAACTGAAGAAGCCTCTAAAACTAGAGAATGTTCCAAAAAATAGGAATAAAGAATGAATGTACATAAAATTACTCAATCAAGAAGTTCAAAAATTTGTCAAGAATTAACTATTAATTTGAAGAACCTACACTAAAATAGACCATGATCAGGTAGAGAAGATTGTAATCTGCATTAGTGCCCTCAAATGACACTAGTCGAATCAGGAAAAAACCAAAGGAAACAACTGAACTCAAAGATGCAGATGACATAAAACACCATATCCTGAGGAGATGATCAATCAGAGATGTAAGTGTGCCTCCAAAAAATAGGGACTAAAGAGTGTCCATAGAGTAAATAATCGATTTCACCCGAATGCATAGGTACCCAACTACTGCATCTACTTAGTACATAGAAAAAATACTAAATACATAGCCCACTCCATCAAACAAGGGAAGTGTTAGAACCAACTGTAGAAACCTCCCATAATTTTGACAAGGGAAAGGTGACAGGTACACTAAAAACATAGCCAATAAGAAGTACATCAAGAAAAACCAGGAACATCGAAGGTGGAGAGAAAGTACAAACATATATAAAGACATCCTAAGGCTAATGTCATGGAAGGAACACTCATGCACACAAAGGTAGTTGGAAAAAATAGGAAAACATCAAACCTCCCATGGCACTTTACAATGTAGTGCAAGTAAAAAAGGCATAAAAATGTCCAAGCTCCTAAGCATGCAATAGAATGGCACTTTATCTTAGTGCGTTTACATAAAAGAATAATTACAAATGATGCATAAAATTCTCAAATAAGAGATAAGGCTATTGAAACAAGAAGAATAGATGAAGAAGAGCCATCTCATCTAGGGAAGAGATCCTAAGACATAAAACATCCAAGATATTTACTAGAGTGCATAAATGAAAAAAAATGATTAAAATATACCTAGTGTAGAATCTAGAAAAATGACTCACAACACTGGAAAGTTCACAGAACAAGATTTCCAACTATATCTTGTTTTCCAAAAATAGAGTACGAATGTGCAAGATATGGCTCCCAGATTGCCAAAAAGAACTTATGGATTTGATAGGAAAAACACCATAAAAAAAAAACTTAAAAATTCAAACCTCTATATCTAGATAGAACTCGAAGAAATCTTTCCTACGATATCTTGTTTTCCTGATTTTGACACCGTATGCTCAAGTTATGAGAAAAGAACCAACAAGTACTTTAGAGGGCATAAAAGTGTGCAAGAAGGTGCTAATGCAGTACTGACATCAGTACTTCCCTAGCATAAATTTGATGGCCAAAATTTCCTCACCACTAAAGTTCTTGGGACCTGAAACAATTGGCCCCTAGTCATGTGGTGACCAACGGGATGGCTCCTGGAGCTGGTAACTTAGCTGTTGGTCCCACTACATGACCACGTGGCTGAGAAATTAGGGGTTGTGGTATGGTGGTCACCTTACAGGTGGTGATCAATCTGTAAGTCATGGTGTCCATCACCATGGGTGCTCTAAACACAATGGTGAGGTCTATTTTAGCCCAAAATGAGAAAGAAAAGAAGTCCCCCATATCCAATAGAAAATCCTCTAAAATTGTTAGATCTAATGAACAAGGCCAATACTCTCAAGAAGAGAATATGGGCATGAAGATCTGATGCTCTGATACCATATTGGATTTCATGAGAAAACAACATCCAACTGCTGAGAACACATTCATGCAAACACCTATCACAAAAAGAGAGAAGAAAAATCTATGGAGGCATGAACATAAGGATCCATGAAAGAGGAGAAATTTTTTATGTCAAAAACAAAAGTTGCAATCAAATAAAATGAATATGTTATGTTTACAAGAGAGATCAATCCTTATATAAGGAGATCAAAACCCTAAAAAAGAAACCTAGGTTGCATAATAATAATTAATAAAATAATTAATCATTATATGCCTAAAGTTTCACTTAAGTAAAGAAAGAGATAACAAATGACTTACTAATTAAATCAATATGATTTAATTAATAAGAAAAAAAACTTATTACTCTAATATAAAAATCCACCTGGATTGGTCCTCCCCACCAAGGAGCTTTTGGACCTCCAAAATCTTGGTTACTTGGGAAGAAAGTGAGCATAAAGTTCCCTCACTTTACTAATTGTATCGCCAAAAATGGAAAAACTTCCATTTATGATTGGTTTATCCCTCAGAGTAAGTGGTTTGGGGTCATGTAAAATGCCTTGAATGGGTCTCTGACTTGGATCTATCATTTTCCCCCATTCTGCCCTATTCTCCACTTCCTTTCTGCATTATTATAGAATCCTAACCTGAAACCCTGAGATTCTTGCACTCAGGGTCAAGGTCAACCTTGACCCTAACCTAGGTCAAGTTCATCCTTGACCTTGACCCAAGGTCCAAATTTCAAAACCCTAAGTTTTGGGATGTTGGGTTTCAGAAAGATTTATTTTCCCACTTCCACATCAGTTGTTTCAAGCTTCAAAACCATAAAATGTTAAATTTTATTTAATTTAGGTCCACTCCTATGGGTAAAGGCTTAATTTTAATTTAATTCTCTTATGTTTTCCTCTATAGAAGTTTGTTCCCTAGACTAGTATATAAGGAGGCTTTCTCCTCTCATTTCCATCCTTTGAAAATCAATTATCAAGCAAGAATCAAGTAAGCAAGACTCAAGATCAAACATTGAGAATCCATTATCAATCAAGCACTCAAGCCTTCAATAATTAAAATCTTCAAGTGTTCAATCATTCAAGTATTCATTTCATCAAGGAGATCCATTGGTAGCCATTGAAGGATTCAAAGCTCTATGGAGCCCTCTTGTTGAAGATTTCTCCATCCACATCCATTCAAGCTTCTTCCAAATCCAAGATCCATTCAAGATTGGTGTTAAAGATCTAAGGAAATTTTATTTGAGATATCCCACATCATAAATTATATATTCTACATCCATTTGGTGCATCCATACTTGTGGATTCAAGGATTCGAATCCTCCACAAGGGTTTCCAACATAAGCAAGATGAATTGTTCTATTTACTTTGTTTATATCTGCAATTTTAGTTATATTTTAAAGGATGATTCCAAACCAGGGTTTGACCAAGGAAAACCCCTCATTCAAACAAAAAAACCATTTTTCTTGTAGGTGTAGGTGTGAGACAATGAATATCAGAGCAGATTCAGATACCCTTTTCGGCAAACTTTCAGGATCCACAAACAAAATTCCTGTCAAAGCTGTGAAGGTCAATGTTGGCATTTTGGGGTCAAGGTCGACCTTCATTTTGGTCAAGGTCAACCTTCATTTGGGTCAAGGTCTCTCTGACATAGAAAAAGAAAAGATTACTGGGTTTTCTATGTCTGTGTGTTTCTGTTCCATATCTGGTTGCAGAATTTACAGAATCTCAATACAGACACCAGAAAACAATAATTTCCAGATCTGTCATACTTTGAGGTTAGTATTTTTTTTTGCATTCAATTAAATATTTAAATCTCCTTTCCCTCTATTTTCATTACTAGTTGATTCATCTTTGCGTTGATCATCTCCTTTTGATTAACCAATTGGGATCTCCTTGTTTTGGATTAGGAGGTCAAATATATCTATAAAAATTTTCCACATTCCACACATACATTATTAATTCATCATTTTACATCACATCATAATCTTTATTATATTACATTTGGCCATATTACATTTTAGTGAGCCCGCGTACAACAACTCTTTCTTTTTTGGTGTTAGATTTACATTTAATGTTAGATCTTGCATTTATATTAGATTAATTTTATTATATGTATTTGTATTTACAAGCCTCATGTCTTCCTAGTTTAGTTTATTCGCATTTTATTGGTATATAATCTTTACTACCTCTAGTCCTACTTATAATATTCTGGTTAGAAGAAGTCGTAGACTTATAGGTTTCTTTGAGCCTGAGTCTTCTTCTCCTTTTCCTTAGGATTTTGGATGACAATTTAATCACTCATGATTCTAATCCTACTACGGAGCATAACTCTTCTCACTTATCTCATGATGAGGATGATGCTTTAAGAGTTCCTCCCAAATAAGTCCAAAAAAATTCAACTGAACTTGATAAAATGGGAAATTGGCTTATTCAAGAAAACCATAATGAAGATTTTATTCAAGCTATAGAGGCTCTTAAGAAATTTCTTTAGGATAGTGATCAAGGTGTCAATATCTTGCGTGATATTACTCATGTTGTGCATTCAAATGTCAAACCTTCAGCTCAAGAAGCTCAAGATATAGGTCTCACTCCTCCTGTCACTAGTGTGGAACCTTCTTCTAGTTCCTTTACCTAGCATTTCTACTTATAATCCTCCTTTGGTGACGACATATATTCCATCTCTTCCTATGATTGTCCCACTGGTGTTTTTACCTACTTCACAACCTTCTTATCATAGTGTTCGTTTCACTTATTCCAACCCTCTTCCAACTATGGTTCCAATTATTCCACTAGTTGTGTCTTCCATTCCCATAATTTCCAACACTTTTCCTAGTGTTTCCAATGTTTCTATCCCTCTTGTTTCTTCTAATCATTCCACAACCATTAGTTTGGCTCAAACTGTATCCTCTTTACAACAAAAACTTGCATTCTTAACTCAATCCAAGTTTAGTATTCCTACATGTGACATGGGTAGTCCTTTATCCATAGACATTATTTGTGCTCTTATTCCTCAACAAGACGATACGCCTCATCTTGAGAATTAAAATGGTAAGGGAGATCTTGTCACTTAAGTTAAAATATTTCAAATCCTTTGTAGTGACTATGCTCATGACCATAATATTTTAGACAAATTGTTTGCTAGAAATTTTCATGATAAGGCCTTTCAATGGTATTGTTCCTTGCCTCCTTATTCTATTGATTCTTTTCCAAAACTTGCTAATGCCTTTATCCAATAGTTCCAAAATAACATTGGTCGGCAAGTGTCCTTAATTGATTTGATGCATTATAAACAAAATACTAAAGAAAAATTGACTAAATTTATTGGTAGATTTAAGTATTTGTATGCTTAAATTTCTTATCTTGTTCCTGATATTGATAATCAACATATTTTTTTTTAAATTTACAAAAGGATATTAGAGATAAGATTCTTCTTACTGAATTTACCTCTTTTCAACAACTTTGTGCAGTGCTTCATCATTATCAATTACAAGTGAGTAATTTGAGAGAAACACTCAAATGGGTCTTGTTCTAGTTGATAAGAGTGATGATGTTCCTAATCCCAACAAGTTTAAAAAACCTAACAACTATGTCAAGATAAATAAGTAAGAAAATGCAATTGCTGATCAAGTTGTTGCATCCAACAATGTCACTTCTGCATCCACTATTTTTCATGTGAATCATATGTTTAGTCCTCTTTCTGAATCTTTACATTCTATTATGAGTAAATTTTTTACTGCTAATATGATTACTTTACCTCCTATTTGACATCTTTTACCTACTATGATGGCATCCAAATCCTTTGATTCCAAAGCCTTTTTTCAATACCATTGTCAGAATGGCCATGATACTGAAAAGAGTTATTCTCTTAAACATAAGGTTTAAGACTTAATTGATTCTAATGCCTTATTTTTTGATAATTTTGATGGTAATGGGAAAAAATATATCTCTCCTTCTAATTAAAACCTCCAAATCTATATGAATCCTTAACCTACACATGATACTAATAACATTACTCAACCATCTTCTGTGGATATGGTTTATGATTCAAAGATGGATGATCTCCATCATATTGTTAACCATGTAGAGTATGTTGTTTTACCTCAATCTGTATCTCTACCCCAACCTCAACTTCAACCTCAACTTAAAGTTCCACCTCAACCTAAGCCTAAACAAAAAACTCAACCTAAACCTCAAAAACAACCTAACAATAAAATACCTAGGGAACTCTTGATTACCTTTGATGATTTTGAGACTATTAAAGCTCCTGATGGTCCCCTCTACATTTATGCTAGGATTTCTAAGATACCTAAGCATGGTTGTCTTGTTGATACTACTTCATTAGTCAATGTCATCACTGAAGAAAACCTTTTTATGAAGAATTTACAACGTGATTGTTATGATACATCCGATGTGTGGATCCAAACTTGTAATGGTTGAATATCATGCATGTTGTTACTTCTCCTATCCATAAGTGTATTAAATTAATTCATGATGAGGAAGTTAAGATAGTTAATCATAGTTTATATCATCCTTCTAGGCCTAGGGATTATGCTACTCTTGACTTCTTTTGGCCTTCATTACCTAACTCATGTCCTTCCCGACCTGATAACCTTTTTCGCTCATATCAAGCCTATAAACATTGCATGATTATCAAGTTAAGCATTCCTCAGATGGATCTTAACTATGGTCTTTTGTCTATGCCTTTCATACCTCCTTTATCCATTGCTTCTAGTTTTGTTAATCAAACTCCCAGTGTTTCTTTTCAGCCTACTAAGAATCCTCCTAATCCTCCTATAGAACCTATGAAGGAATATGTGGTTGATCCTCCTAGTTCTCAACATATTTCAAACAAGACAAAACATAACTGATATGTTAATGAATGTTGTAAGAAGCTCTGGACTCAAGCCAAGGCCCATGCCTCTATTCTCCAAAGTTATTTACCTTTCTTTTGACTGCCCTATGTCTGATGTGTTAGAAGAAGTTAATGTTAATAATGATATTAAGATAAATGATTATGATGATTCTATTTGTATCTTATATTCTATTTTGATTAATCTTGATGAAGAAGATACTCTTGATAACCCTAATGGTGCTAATGATGAATATGAGACTATTGACATTGATATTGATTTACCTAATATACTTTCAACACAATTGATAATTATACCTACTATCGAACATCATGATTCTCAAGAGGATCCTTGTTTGGAACTGGCTATTATTCCTAAACTGTTGGATATAGTCCCTCTTGCAAGTTGCCAACCTTCCCTAAATGATATAAATCAAGATTGGGGGAGAAGGAGATGTGCTTGATTGGCTTGTCCTTCATGGTAGTCTTTTGTGTGTTTTCTTGTTGTATTGTGTTTCTGGTGCAGGACACCTAGGTAAGGCTACTTGGTACCTAGTGTCCCCAGTGTTGATTTTTGGCTTGTAGTGGCCTTACCCAAGTCACTGGTGTAGTGAATAGACCAGTTAGTCTCTCAAGAGTTTTGGTTAATTGTTAGCTTTCTCTTGGTTTCCCTAAGTCCTAGATGAGTCTTCTTGAGTTAGTTTGAATCAGCGTTGCCCAACTTAGCCAAAGTTTCCAAGTATGGAATAATGTTGTAAAAGTTGTAAAATGGCCACTTTTATGATTTTAGAGGATGAGAACTGTCTTAAAGAACCTATATTAGTCAGGGGTAAGTCACACAAGGATATGAATTGGTGGTTTGATAATCCACCAAAAGTTGTTGTGACAACTTTGAAAGTTGTCATGACAACATTTCTTAATTACCTAGGAAATGGCTCTAGAAGACTAACAGCTCAACCCAAGGGCCCAAACACTTAGTTTGAGATATATAATGTTTAAAAACCCTAAAAGAGAGCATTGGGAAGTTTTTAGTACAAAAACCAAGCCCTGGCACCACTGTGGTTGTGTAACCCTTGTGATGAGTTAGTTGATTTGTGTGTGATAGAGCTCTAAAATGGATTGAAGGACTGACTGTAACTATTGCATGTGATAGAGTAGAATGTATTTTGGTTCCTAGGATAGATAATTAATCATTTTGATAGGCTTAAGTATTAGTTTGTAATTCTTTTATTCTTTGGCATGTCTCAGGTTGGTCCAAACAAGGTTTTGCAAAATGGAGTGTTGGATTGCTCTCCCATCGTACAATCTATACATCTCTTTTGGATATGCGACTAGACTCCTTGTAATATAGGATGGTGTAAGGAGGGACCCTCAAAAGTACAAGAAGAATTAGAAAGTATATCTCAAATCAAAACTGGTGGAGGGGAGGCTAGATGAGTTAGAAAGTATATCCAATAATGAGAAGCTTTGGAGGAAGATTTGGACATGACGAATATAAAACCCTCACTAATTCAATCATTGAGCAAGCCAACCCTTAATTATAGCCTTGTTTCTAGGAATCCCTTATACAGACAAATTGGGGGAAGGAGACCTAAAAAATTTGAAAGCTCTTCCAAAAGGGTACTCAAATCTATAGTTGGTTGTGGACTTTGTTTGGAGAAGTTTTTAACTAGAAGCCTAAAGGCACCAATTAGGCCTACTAGCCTTATAGCCCTTTTTGGGAAAGTGAGAAAGAAGATCTTGAAATCAATAGGGTTTTCCTTGTAAGAAATGGTTTTAAGCATGGGTTTAGACCATATCCCAAGTGAATTAACCCTCCCCACCATTTGAGGCTATTTGTAGACCAAAATCCCCAATTTTGAGGATGGTGGAGCTAGAAGGAAGCCAAGGAGTGATATATTGAAAAGAGAATGATTCAAACTTTGGGGTTACAAGTTTAATAGGAGACAATTGAGTTTGCATATCCTTGTGAGTGTACTAGGATAGTGCCCTATAGGCTAGGAAGTTAGCTTTGGGTAATCCTAGAAGAGACTAGGACAAGTTGAGAAAGATTTGTGTTACACCAGATTGGTATCAAAGAAAGTTAAAGATTCAAAGGATAGTGCATGTCTCTATATACTAGTGCATCAGTAGGGGAGAACACTATGGTTACAAATGTAGAGCTATCTAGAGAGGTGGAAGAGATAAAGGAGAGAAATAGACTCCTTGAAGATGCTATGGATGAGATGAGGATCAAAATCCAAGAGGTAGTGGATTAGAGGTCATTAAAATAGAATAAAGATGATGAAAATAGTGATAGGGGTTTGAAGCCTATTGATGAAGATGACATCATACTTGAACCAGATCCTTTGACCAATGAGGAGCCATTATTGAAAGAAATCAAGGAATTGATTGCAAATACTTTTGAAGGACTACCATTCTTTAGTGGAAAAATGGACATTGAAATAGTCAAGGAATGGAAAATTATTTTGAGTGTGAAGTTATGATAGAAGCCCAAAAGATTAAGGTTGCCAAATCTAGATTGAGAGGTGAAGCCTTAACATGGTGGAAATACCTATAAGATGAAAGAATCGGAATGGGTAAGTTACCTATAGAAAATTGGATAGCCATGGTGAATAAGGTGAAGAAGAATTACCTGCCAGAAGACTATGAAGTCCAACTTCATAAAAAGAGACAAGGATTGAACAAAAGGACTTATATGTGGCCTCTTATACAGAGGAGTTTCAAAAGCTACGCCTTAGGTCCAAGATCCAAGAAGAGGAACCCATTAAGGTGGCTAGATATCTAAGTGGTCTCAAATGGAACATTCAGGAGGAGATAAGCTTGTGGACTCTAACCATTGTTTAAAAATTTCATCAATTATCTTTCAAAGTTGAAGTGAGGAACAAGAATAAGGGAGACTCCAATAACAAGGGTATAGGAAGATGTAGAGACCAAATGAGCCACTGAGGTGATTACCAAGGCAGGGGTAGTGAGCAGAGAAACCAAGGGGAATCAAAACTGACTAAGCATGGTGGTTAAACCATTCCAAGAGGGGGTCATTCTAGAGGTAGAGGTACACAAGGAGGCCCTAATAGAGGAAGGGGTACAAGCAAGAGCAACTCCTACTTTGCAAGTATGAAATGTTACAACTGTGGCTAGTTTGGTCACCCAGTTTATAGATGCCTTGAAAAGCCTTCCTCATCAAATAGTGGAAAGAGGGTTGCATATGTCTATGAAGACACAACAAGTGTCAAGACACCTAAGGTTGACCATATTGAATCAGATATGGGAGAAAATATGATGTTCAAGAGGATTTTGATTAGACACCCGGTTAAGGATGAACCCAAGCATAGAAGGGCCTTGTTTAGGATGAGGTGTAAAATTCTTGGCAAGGTGTGCAAGGTGATTGTGGATTCAGGTTCCACTGACAATATCATAGAAAATGAGGTTGTGAACAAGCTAAAATTGAAGAATATCCCTCATGTCAATCCTTACAAGGTGACATGCCTAAATAAATGATAGAGTGTGTTGGTGAATGAGGAGACTTGGGTGGAGTTTTCTTTTGCAGGGTATAAGAACAAGCTACTTTCTGATGTGTTTCCCATGGATGCATGCCACTTGCTATTAGGAAAGCCTTGGCAATTTGATAGGATTGCAGTGTATGATGGTAAGGAGAACTTTGTATCCTTCAAGAAAGATAACAAGAATTTCAAGATTCAATCCTTGTTGGAAGAGGATGAATCTCAGTCCAAGACTCCAAGAATATTAATGAGTGGTAAGAAGGAGTTCATTAAAGCTCTCAAGGACAAGAAGAGTAATGAGTATGATATTCTACTCAAGCCCAAGGAGGAGGATAAAACCAAAATAGAGCCATTTCCATCTGCAATCCAAGAGTTGTTAGAGAACCATAAAGACATAGTTAGTGATGGTACCCCAACAATCTTACCTCCTAGGAGGGTGATAAGTCATCAAATGGACTTTGTACCAGGTGCATCATTGCCCAATAAAGCAACTTACAAGCTCACTCCAGAACAAAACTTGTAGATGGCTAGACAAGTGCAAGAACTACTGGATCAGGGGTTAATTAGGAAGAGCATAAGCCCTTGTCTAGTCCTGGTTGTGTTGGCATCAAAAAAAAGGTGGCAAGTGTAGGCTTTGTATAGACTCGAGAGCCATAAATAGGATTATAATCTGATATACATTCCCCATACATTGAATTAATGAGGGAGATGAGTGGAAGACAACCTTTAAGACCATTGATGGACTGTATGAGTGGAGAGTTATTCCATTTGGCCTCTCTAATGCACCTAGCACATTCTTGAGGCTCATGAATGAAGTGCTTAAGGAATTCACATGAATATTTGTGGTAGTGTATCTAGATGATATACTCATATTCAGTAAGACAAGAAAATATCACTTGAAACATGTAGAGATGGTACTAAAAAGGTTGCAGGAGGAGAAGCTATCCATCAATCTAGAAAGTGTGAGTTCTTCAAATAGAAGATTTTTTATTTGGGGTTTGTAGTATCCCATGGATCATTGCAAATGGATCCAAGGTGGAACCTATCTTAAGTTGGCCTATACCAACCACAACAACAGAGGTAAGGAGCTTTCATGGGTTAGCTCAATTTTACAGAAAGTTTATAAGGAAATTTAGTGGTATTTGTAAACCAATGGTGGATACCATTAAAGGTGGTCTCAAGACCAAGTTCAAATGGAATCCTACAATAGATCAAGAATTCAAAAGACTGAAGGAACAAGTAGCAACACAACCTATCCTTAGGATGCCTAGCTTTGACAAGTTTTTCACCTTGGAGTGTGATGCTAGTGGTCTGGTAGTAGGGGGTGTGTTAAGCCAAGAAGGTAGACCATTATCCTTCTTTAGTGAGAAACTAAATGAACCTAACAAGAAATAAGATTCTTATTATTTGGAGCTATATGATTTAGTACAATCTCTGAGAAAATGGAGGCACCACTTGCTACCAAAGGAGTTTGTGGTGTTTACTAACAACCAGGCCCTTAGCTACATAAACACACAAGAGAAGTTGAGAAATAGACATCTAAAGTGGATGGAGTATCTTCAAGCATTTAGTTTCACAATCAAGCACAAAAAGGGGTAGTTGAATAAGTTTGTAGATGCACTAAGCAGGAGGCTACTAACCATCCAAGAAGTGTAGCTAAGTAGAATTGGGATAAAGAGTTTCAAATACCTCTATAAGGATGATGAAGACTTTGGTGAAGCCTACAAGGTATGTTCTAATTTTCAGAATCATTTTCATAGCAAGTTTTCTGATTTTAGCTTGCAAAGTGGTTTGTTGGTTAGGGGAAATCACTTGTGTGTTCCCAAGGGATCCATGAGGGAAAACCTCATACAGGAGAAGCATAATGGAAGTTTGAGTGGTCATTTTAGGGTGAACAAAACCATAGATCTTGTGCAAAGGTTTTACCATTAGCCCAAGTTGGTTAGGGATATCACAAAGTATGTGGAGAAATGTGTAGTTTGCATGAAGGAAAAAGGAGGATCCAGCAATGCAAGTTTTTACCAACCTCTAACAGTACCAAAATGACCATGGGAGCGTGTGAGTATGAATTTAATTGTGGGCTTAACCAAGACTAAGCATGGTCATGACAACAATTATGTTGTAGTAGATAGATTGAGTAAGATGGGGTATTTTATACCTTACAGGACTACACATGATGCTAGTAATATTTCTCATTTGTTCTTTAAAGAAATTTTAAGGATCCATGGACTATCCCTAAGCATTGTTTCAGATAGGGATGTCAAGTTTATGAGCCACTTTTGGAAAACATTGTGGAGTAGATTGGGAACTAATCTCTCATTTGGATCAGCTTACCAAATTCAGATAGATGGCCAAATTGAGGTGGTTAACAGAGTCTTAGGAAACTTATTGAGGCTCCTAACTAAAGAATATGGGCAGACATGGGATGTGGTTCTTAGTCAAGAAGAGTATGCATACAATGATAGTATGAATAGGACTACCGGCAAGAGTCCCTTTGAGATTGTTTATGGGATGAAACCAAGGGGTGTATGTGAGCTTAGAGACCTTGGAGCCATGGAGTATAGGAGTGTTCATGCTAAAGAATTCACTCAAACAATGAAGGAGATCCAAGAACAAGTTAGGAAGAACATCCTAGAGTCAACTCAAAATTTGAAGGCCAAGATAGATAAGAAAAGGAAGAATATTCAGTTTGAAATGGGTGACAGTGTCATGGTTCATCTAAAAAAATCAATAATATAAAAGGGTGTTTCTAAAATGCTACAGATGAAGAAAATAGGTCCTTGTAAATTCCTAGCCAAATATGGGGCTAATGCATACAAACTAGACCTGCCAAGTGGACTGAACATCTCCCTAATTTCAATGTCTCTGATTTGATCAAATATAAGGATCCTCTCTCCAAGATGGATGTTAGTAGTGTAGAGATTCATGCTAATGTAGAAAATCATGCCCTACCTCCCAAGGAGTAGCTGGAAGTAGCCAAGGTCTTAGACTCAAGATTTAAGAAGACCACTAAGCATAAGGTT